>PVIJ01007352.1:0-83272 GCA_004024925.1 Scalopus aquaticus | reverse complement strand
GGGGGGAGGAGGGAGCCGGAGGGAGGGAAGGGAAAGGGCACAAAATGGAATAGAAAAGAACACAAGAGACCATGGAGATGGATCACGGGTGAATTGGTGGTGGACTACCCAAGGGGAATGCAAATGTAAAAGACATAAATAACAATAAAAATAAAATAAAAATAAATAAATAAATAAAAAGAATATTAGAGTGCAAAAAAAAAAAGAATGGTTTCTTGAAACACAGGTATAACATCATTATAGCTACTCTTAAAAGCTAAATAGAGAAGAGATTGCAAACTGTAGAAAGGGTTGGTTTGACTCCAAGTTATTTTGCATTTAATAATTTGTTTCTATAATAGAGATTTGACATTATAAAAACAATTCAGATTTCAAATTCTTTTATAAAAAAAGGAGATAGGTGTGTTTCTGTAGTATTCTCTCTGTCTGTAACCTTCATTTCTTAATTCTGAACATTTTATCACTTGCCTCATCTGTAGGCTGCGCTGGGGCATCACTGGGGACTGTGAAGCTGTCTGTATTGTTCAGTATGGCAGCTGTGAGCGCATGTGGTTATTGAAATTTAAATCAAAAAATAAAAAATTTAAAACTCAATTTCTCAGTCACACAAGCCACATGTCTAGTGCTCATTGGCAACACGCCTCTGTTGGATGGTACAGACCCAGAATATTTCCAACAAAATAGAAAATTCTGTTGGACAGCACTGGGGCTGAGGAGAATTTGAAAGTTCCTGCAAGTGCTGGACGACCCCTCAGACAGGCAATGACAGTGCAAATGGAGCACAGTTATTATTGTCTTTCGATTAATATTTTGGTTCTCTGCTCACTGACACAAGGGGGGGATGTCTGTTGTTGAGTTTTCAGGTGGTTGAGTATTTGAAAGTACATTTGTGTTGCTTGTGTGATAATGTTTGCCAAGTGTTTCAGGAATATGTACTGTGTGTATTTAACAAAACTGATACTTTTTACCCTATGTTGTTTTCTCTAAAGTGCTTACTATTTGGTATTTGAGGAACCTGAAGAAATAAATGATATAAATGCACATAAAAGCACCAACTGGAAAGTATTTTAAGTGGTTTAGGCCAATAGTGCTCCAAATAGTTAAAGCGTTAGTCCTAGTAGTATGAAGACATGCCTACATGTGACATCCATCCATGACAGTTGCAGGCAGGGGAATCTTGTTGGTAATGATGTATTATCCCAAGTCCTGATTCATCATGGTAGCGTCTGTGAAACTCACTAACTTGAGAACACAAGATTCATACCCATTCGCACATCTCCCCTCGACAGTCCAACCTACCAGGGCTGGCAGATGTAGAAAGGGTTCCTGTACTCACCCTGCTCAGTTCCTGCGCAGGAATCTCAGCTGGCACGCAGCCTGGTAAGTGAGAACGCTCTTAAGTGTGTCCATACAAATAAATGTAGAGTTGTGTTCTGGATGATGGATGGATAGTAAAAGGATAAATAGCCCCTGTTCTGGAAAAACAGCAGATTCCAAGAGAAGAAAACTAGCCATTTATTGTGACAGTTCCAGGGGATTCTAATTCCTCGTTCCACTTATTTGATTCTTGACAAAGACAGTGGTATCCTCACATAACCGTTTCTAAGTAAAAATATCCAAGGACCCACCCATCTTCCTGAATCTTCTTTGGTGGAGAAAAATGAATTCCTTTCTTTGACCCAGTGAACTTTCTTTCCTTGGATAAGATTGTTATTATCTTTGCACAATAATAATCTTTTAAAATCTTGACAATCTGTTCTTTAGAAGAATTTTATTTTCCTAATTATTTTGCATATTTTGTCCTCCTTTTGGTAGAAACAAATACTCACACAAAGTATACAGATCATCTCACCTCCCTCCTATGTCCATAAGATATTTAAAATATTAAAATGTTTGATAAATGCTTTATTAAATTAAAATATGCCTATGGAGAAGTGCACAAATGGTATCTTTGGCTCAATTAAACTATTACAAAGTGATACCACTTGCATATCCAATACCCTGGTCAAAATGCAAAGCATCATCTGCATTGTACAATCCCCTCTTTACCAATCCCATTGCATTGTTTTCTACCTTTCCCCATGAAGGTAAATGCTACCCAGAATTTAAAAAATCATATTTACTTTTAACTGTTTTTGAACTTAATATGCAATCATATGATCCTTTATGGTTGGCTTTATGTTTGTGAGATTCATGCATATTGAGATGTAGATCATTCATTTTAATTACTATGTGGTATTTTATTGCATGAATATAACACAGTTTATTTATTCATTTCATTGCTTATGGACACTTGGATTGTGGCCACGTTTAGGCTATTACAAAGAATGCTGCTGTGAGCTTTTTTGTACATGTGGTATTGCTGGGTTATAGGACAAATAAACAAATAAATGTTCATCTTTAAAAAGATACTTCTGAAAATTCTTTCTTCCAAGGTGCTTACGCAGATTTTATTCTCAACATTTCTAATTCTTCCATATCTTTTCTAACACTTGACATTACCAGTCTTTAACTTTTTAATCATTGTAGAGTATCATAGTTTTTTCTCTTTGTGCTTTTAATTCGCAATGTATTACTAACTAATGTGTTTACTTTTTAATATAGTTAATGATTGTGTTGCTATCTGCTTTACTCAAATATTTTGTCCATTTTTCTCTTGGACTTTGTGTTTTCTTCTTAACAATTTGTGAGAACTTTTTATGTGGCTTGAAAATGAGCCCTTTATAATTTCTATGTGTTGAAAATATCTACTACTCTGTGACTTGCTTTTTCATCTTCTTATTTGGTGTCTTTTGATGAATTAAAGGTCCTGATTTTAATGTAGTTATTTAATAACTTTTTCCTTTTGATTAGTGCATTTTGTATACTATTTAATAATCTTGACCTACTCTAAGGCTGTGAAGATTTTTTAAATGTGTTTTTGAGATACTTTATTACATTACTTTTCTCATTTAGATTTACAATCCATGTGGAATTGATTAATGGATTTTTATGTGTCATTTTCACTGGTTCCATATGGTAATGAACACTTTGTCTAAAAGCCTCCTTTTCTTCCATATGGATATTAAGATGACCAGCCCCATTTTATGAAGTGTCTGTCTTTTTTATACTACTCTGTACTACAAGTTTTATTATAAATCAATTATCCATCTATGCATGAGTCTGATTTTCACTTCTATTCTGCCCCATTGCTCTATTAGACTATTTTGCTTACTTATTGACTATAGGCTTTTAATAATTTTTGGTATCTGTGAGAGTAAAACAACCAGCCTTATTCTTTTGTTCAAAACTGTTTTGTTTTTTTGGCCCTTTGCATTTGCTTATAATTTTAAAATCAACTTGTGAATTTTGATACACATAGGTAGTTCAAATATTGCATGGTATTACATTAAATGTATAGATGAACAGTTAAGAATTTACGTGTTTACAATATTGTTTAAAAACCCATGTATGGGGTATTCTTTAATTTTTTCTCAATTAAATTTTATGCTTTTATGGGTAGATTTATTCTGAGGAGCTTTTGTCTCAAAGGGAAAGCATTCATCGTTTCACCACCAAGGATGCTGTTCATGGCTTTTGGGTATTGTTTTGCTTTGTTATTAAATATCTTTTCTCAGATTAAGGCATTAAAACACAACATTTTGACACTTTGTCATGTCTATCATGACCTTAGCTGTTTTAGAAGCACCTAAGATAAGCTATTAAACATATAGGCTATTACCACAGTCTGTTGCATTCAACCTCTGAACTTCAACCCATCTCATGCTTCATTCCTGAGCCTCAGTCATCTTGGAGTTTAAACTTCCTGAGCCTCACCTTTGAAGGTTAGAGGGGTATAGGGATGAGCTAAAAGAGCTTGTTGCTGATGGTAATTAAATCTGTGGAGGGGGGAGGGGAAGGAGAGGCATTGCCAAGCATGGCATAACCACTTGACTTGAATGACTGTCAAAACAGGTATCTCTAAATCTGCAGTTAATGGATATATCCTAAATGGTAGTTGAAGTGCTGGCTCATGCTCTGTCATGTTCTATATCCAATTCTTTGAATCATTTTAATCACTCTCCTTGATTCAGTCTTTATTGATTGGTCAAATATTATTTGCTATTTTGTATTTCCATGCCAGATGTCTGCTATCTACATCTGGGTCACTTTACTGCTTCTTCTACACTTCTGCATCTTCCTGCTAATAATTGTCTTAAGAAAATTCTTAATACTTTGTACAAGTTCTGATAGGTGATGGTAAAGTAAATGAATGGACTGGAGACATCAACAATTGCCTGGGATAACAGGCTTTCTGTCCTTCAATCAGATATGCCAGATAGGTACTTCTTGTTAACATCACAGTCTGAAACCCTGCATATTTTGCCCCCACCTCCACCCCCCAGGGTTACTCTGAATTTAGGCCCTATAGGTATACCTACTCTAGTATCCTCTCTAATTTCTACTCTCTGACTATTAGGAGAGAGGCATGAATATTCTCACCTCACAGAAGATGATGGAAAAGCAAAAATAGGTAGAGGTTTGAAGATATCTCTAATTTTTGTCCTTCCTACTTACCCTTCTCTGTTTATCTAGCATCACCTTTCTCATCCTTTAAGATTCAACTCAAAATCATGCCTCTCCAAAACCCTCCTTCTTTCCTTTTGTTGAAGTCCTTCATCATAATGAATATAAACTCTTTCCCAAGATTCCTGTGGTAGCCAGTTTTCAAGATGATCCTCAAGGATTTAATCTCCTGATATTGACACCTCTGTGCAGTCACCACCCATAGGAAACAGAATATTGAAAAAGTGATAGAGTGTGACTTCCATCTTAACAGATTTCTTGACTTCTACCTTGTTCTCTCATGGGTGACTCACATTGGGAGATATCAGCTATGATATTATGGTATGAAGGCGCTCAAGTGGCCCAGTGGAGAAGTGCATGGAATGAGGTCCTGCTAACAGATAACATCAACTTACCAGTCATGAACGAATCATTTCGGAAGTGGGTTCTTCAGACTGGGCTATACTGCCAGATGACTACAGTTCTGGGCAGCATCCTGACTGTAACCTCTTGAGAGATTACTTCCAAATTCCTGACTCACTTAAACTGTGTAAGATACTATGTGTCATTTTAAAGCACTAAGTTTTGATATAACAAATATAGCTCAGCTCAGTTATCATCTTTTCCATGAAGACTTCCCTCATTTCCTCATGTGTATCAACTACTCATTTTTTTTTCCAGGTCCCCACTACTCACTCTACAGATGTTTCCAAGAGCACCTCTGACATTTTATTTTCTTAAGTTTTTATATGTCTGCTTTACAATAATGAACCACCGGTATTTTTCTATTTAGTTTTTCTTCTATTCCTCTCTTCTAGTAGTTCCCTTCTCTTCCTATAGGAATGGCCCCATTTCAGTATGTTTCATTTTTAAGATTATGGAACTCTATCATTTTCGCCCCTGGTATTTTATTTCTATGAGGTTCTTCATAGTATCTCTTGCTCTTGTCATTATGACTGGCTCAATTATTGGCATATAAACCTGGATGGATGTTTCATTTGGAATGATTTAGGCTATACATACCAAAAATGCTGCCTCAATGGACAATAGAGAGATTTATTTTTACCACATTATGAGAAGTATTCAGAGAAGGAAGGACCTAAGTATGCTGCAATAATGACTTTGGCTCCATCTCTGTCATTTTATGCTCTGTTCTGTTCCCTATCATGACTTTGTTTTCAGCCTTGCTTCTCTCATTCTCACAAGATGATTATATGGAAACCATGGCCATATATTTCATCATGAATGTTTAGTGAGACAGAGAGGGGAGAGGACAAAAAATAAGCAAGAAAGAATATCTTCTCTAAACCTGTGCTAAACATCTATTGCTTCAACCAAATGTTGAGTCCATAGCAGTAACAATAGCCAAGAAAATGCCCTTTGAGTTTAAATATGGATTCCTGAGTTAGTTATTGTCAGAAGCAAAGTAATACTTGCCTTTACGTTTAGGCAATTGGCCCACCACGAGTTGAGATAGTCAACTTCCTTTGTATCACACAAACTGTATAGAGAAGGAATAAATATTGAACACTTAAGAAGGGTCTCTAACCAACACATTCAAGTATGAACTATATTTGGGATATTCTGAACTGAACCTTTAATATTCATCCAAAGAATGCAATAACACTAATTAGAAGGGATAAATAAATGCATTCCTACATTCATTTCAGTACTACTGAAAAGAGTATCTTAAGAAGATGTGGTTCATATACACAATGGAATACTACTCAGTTATAAAAAAGACGAAATCTACCCTTTCATGACAACATGAATGCAACTAGAGGTTTCATGCTAAGTGAAATAACACAGAAGGAGTAATTTCACTCATTTGTGGAATATAGAAAAACAAAACAAAGGAACTGACAAAAGCATGCCAAAATGAACCCTAGAAATATGACTGCAGAATTGAAGCTACTAGAGGGAGGGAGAAGTGAGCATGAAGGGGAAAAGTGTTGGTCTTTGTTTAAGGGTGACAATACTTTGGTTGTAGGAGTGGTGTGGTGATAGACATCTGAGGAGGTATAAACATTTTCCCCTAAATCATATACAGTGTTGTAAATTAGTGTTATCTCAATAATAACAACAACAACAAAGTGTTGGCTCTGTCATTTGCAGTCGAATGAATCTTTCCTGCTATATGTCCACCAAAGTTATATTTCTTTCCTGTTTGTGCAAATACCTGGCACATGGCAGGTCCTTACTGAGTAATGTTTGGAATGAATAAATAAATGAGCTATGGTAAGCTGCAGTAACAATGGACAGCACCCTTGTTATAGTAATTGGGAGTGGGGGAAAACAGAAAGAGTAGTGGTGCCTTTGATAAGTGTTTCCATCATGGTAATTGTGACTGGTATCACCAGTGATAGCAAAGGCAACTATCAACACTGTTAGCTGCAGGGAGAGAGGGGGAAGCTATAAAGTTTTAAAGTAACAGACTGTCTGAAGACTGTAGAAGACACAGGAGATAGTTCCTGAGAAACTCAGAATTAATTTAATAACAACTGAAGATGGTTGAGAGTTTTCACATACAGAGTGAGGGAAAACCAGAGATATCCTGTGACAGGTTTCTGCATATAACAATAGTCTGCCACATTTGAACTTTTAACATTCCTAATCATCTATTATTTCATTTTATCTTTATAGCAACCCTATGCCAATTTAAGGTAATTTTATAGAGACAATGTCTAACATCAAAGATCTAGAAGATAAATACCTGCAACTAAAAGTCAGTTCTCCTCTTTCCTTATTCGGCGCTCTTCTGATTGGAACCTGAGTGCATGAAAAATCCAAAATACAAAACTATCCTATATCTCCCAAAGAGAGACTATTGCATTGAAATACAACAATGTAAAAGTATAATATTGGCTTTTAAAAAGTGTCTGCTATAAAAACATGATTGATATTCAAAATAAACTATTATAGAGGAATGCGGGCTGGAACTTCCACTTTACCTCCAAAAGAAAGTGAGTTTATTTTGTCCCTTCCTCTTACTTATCTGCCTTGCTTTGGACAATAAATTGTGAGCAAAATTGACACATGCCATTTCCAGATGAAGGCATTGCTAGTGCTCTTTAGCCCTCCCTTGCTCTCCCCTTCTCCCCTCACCGCCTGGTAATAGAGATTAGTGGAGCTCAGATAGATGTGAAGTTTCCAGAATATGGAAGCCAGGTGGGAATTCTGAACATCCCTGTCAGTCAACCATACCTCAGCAAATTTTATGTGAGTGAAAACGAATCATTTGTTTCTTATGTCACTGATACTGTGAGCTATTTGTTACAGCAGTATAACCTAGCCTATGGCTGACTGATACAGCACACCAAACAAGGTCTAATCTGATCTAGGCCAGCTCAGCCACATCTCAACTTTATAGTTTTCATATTTCCCTGGCTGGATGCCTTTGTTCTGGGGGTGCAACTATCCTTTATTTTTTTGATGCGGGAGAATGGAGAAAGAGATATAGAGACCCTTTAATCTTATTTGTAGCCACGGCTTCCAGATTCACAGAGTTAATAAAAATGCTTTGATTCCCACCTAGGCTCTTTTGTCTGTTTCTAAAATGGCTTAGAGTTTTGCTACTCAAACTGTGACCTATAACCTCAGTATCACCTGAGAACTTGTTGGAAATGCAGAATATTAGGTCCCACCCCAGTCCTTCTGCATCATAATCCACATTTTAAAAGAAATTCCAAATAATTGGTAGGTACATTCCAGTTGGGGGAGCACTGGCTTAAACTTGATGGTGAGAGAGAGGAGTGGTTAGGCATTCTTTAGCTTTCACAACTCTCCTGGTGGGGAAGCTTCAATCATCTTGCCCTGACCTCTTTGCCCACCATTCCATGTTTTGAACCCTGCAAAGATTCCCGCTGCAGCATCTATAATATAAAGTGAACCTTGTAGTTTCTGGTCTCTGATTATTCTGGTTCTCCTTTGCTTCATGTCATAAATCAGAAATGAGCCCAAACATAGGAATACACATTTAATCCAGTTCCACTTTCTCAGGATGCGATCACCTGACATGTGCATGGAAAAGACAATCTGGAAGGTATTTCTTGTTCCCTGCACCCATTTCTTGCTCTTGACCTTGCTCAGACCCTATGTAAACAGATAGACTTGGCAAACACTGGGGCTGCTGCTGCTTCCTCCTAAGCCGCTTCTCCATTTCCTTCCTGGGCCCAGTCCCTGCTTCTGCTTTTCTTCTGTGCCAAGAACAGAGCAAAACTGCTTCCTGGCCATGCTTCCAAATGATTGGGAAGCCAAATGCTGAGTCAGTAAGTGTGCTAAGCTGCAACCAGACTGATACCACTTGGAGTCCAGGCTTCATCTGCTGGGCTGAGGTTATTGGATGACGAGGCACAGGCTTGTCTGTGCTGCTCCAGTTCCCTGCCCTGAGTTAGCCTTGCTCTTGGCATCTCCTTACTCACTTTCCACGCGCTGTTGGCAATCCACTGCTGGGGGTTTGCCAATGGGAGGCCACTGTCTGCTGCTCAGAGTTGCTTCCTCCCTGCTGTTAGTGAAAGCAGTTCTTCATGGGAGCACGACCTGATGCTTTCCACAAAGAATGACTTTCATCAAGGCTGTGGCATGGGGTTTCGCAGTGGGGCTGCTAGACCAAGGGCCAGGAGGGAGGGGAGGAGATCTGGCTACTGTGGCAGATGGAGTCTGGCCCAGGGTGGATGTTGAGGGCCTTCTTCAATATGCCTTTTCCTTTTTAATCTCCTCTTGAGCAGAGCTGATCAATTAGAGCTGTAATTATTTTAATCTTCTTCTTTGCTCTCCCTGTCTGCCTGCCTGCCACTGCCCATCAACCCTTTCTGCTAACAATGTACTCAGGTGGCAGCTTCGCAGAGGACACTTCAGGCAGCCCCTCTTCATAACAGGCCAAACAATGGTGTGAGGTTGACCGGTCGGGGCCAGTCTCCCTCCTTTGCTCTGTGACCTGTGACAAAGCTTCCCCCTCTTTCTTTCCTTTGCAAAGTGAGTCAACGCCACGGGTATAAGAAATCAAGATAACACCTATACAGCATTTATATCATACATTTCAGCATCATTGAGCTTTTAAGACTAGTATTTTGGAATCAGAAAAATCTTCCACCTGGGCAGTGATCTTTTCATATAAGTCTCTGAGCCTTATCTGTTTAATGGGTATCCTAATAACTTTTCAGAGAGTTGTAATGACTGGGCTTGGGGATGCATATATAGCTCAGAGCACAATGCTGGACCCCATGACAGCTAGACAGGGGAAAGCTATTTTTATCATCATTTATGTCCAGCCCTTCCCTGAGATGGAGGGAGACAGATTTTTGGAGAAAGAAGTCAAGTTGTTATGTCTGGGTCTGTAGTTGTCACTATAGGTAAGCAGAGTCCCTCTCTGTCCCATCATAGATGGTAACATGAAGAAAATTAATACAAGCTAAAAAATTTTAGACTATTTAAAAAAAAGCCAACTTTCTTCCCCTGTGAACTCTTATGAAGGCAAAGAAGGCAGATAGTTCATGGCTCACAGGACAAAAGACCATACTGTTCTGATGGGTCCTAGGTCTAAGCCTCAGATCCTTTAGGTCTTGTAAGATTGGTGGGTCTGGATTATTCTGGGAAGTGATTTTCTGCTCTAATCTGAGAATAATGCACACCATTGCTGGCTGGCCCTCATTCTATGCACTCTTTTTAAATCAAGTCCATTTTGCTCAGCTTAGCATAACGATGAAAGAAATGAGTTGAGGTATGAAATACAAAGATACTTGGGACATGGTTTCTGCCCTTCGAGAGCTCACAGTCAGTGGCCAGAAGCAGGCAGAGAAACGTATCTGGAAGTTAAGGTGGCTAGTACTAGGCAGCTGTAAATACTGATTCTGTAGAACATGAAGGCTCACTAACCTGAGAACTGAGGTTACACGGGGGCGGGGGGGCGGGGGAAGGGATATTCAGGGAAGGTATTGCAAAGGAGGCAACACTTCTGAGAGGATTTCTGTTCCTGGGTAATTGTTAAATGCAATCAAGATAAACATTAGTGTAATCAAGTATGTCAGTTAGCTCTTGCTGCATAACAAACAACTCAAACATTAGTAGCTCCCAACATCAAGAAAGCAAGTCCCAGGGCTCAAATGCTATTCAAGGCTCTGCCTGCATCATGATTTCTATGGTCCCATTAGCCAAAGCAGTCACAAAACCAACCCAGATACAAGAGGTGCTAAATAGACTCCTGCTCTTGAGGGAAGGGGAAGAATTTTTGGCTATCTTTTCAATCTACCATATCACTGCCATAAATTTGGGGCAGGCAAAGGGGTGTAGAGATAGATGACATCTAGAGCACAGGGAGTTGATGCCAAAGAAATAGGTAATCATATCAGTGATATAATCTATTTCCCAGTTAGGTGTCAAGAACCCAATATAGTCTGTCTTGAATGTACATTCTTCTGTAAAGCACTGCTCATTCCAGCTGTCCTTGTTTGGAATGAAAATACCCTTGGTAGCTGCACTGGTTGACATTTTCAGGAGTAATTAGTTACTTTGTTTGAGGTTTCCTCTAGGCAGGAATAACAATAGCAATGAAGACCATGAGAGCAACTTCTTGGAGATTTATTTGGTGGTAGTGAATGCAACATAGGAGAAGAGAGCCAAGAAAGGCAAAGGGGCAAAACCCAAGCTTGCTTTTAGCAACACTTCAGTTTTGATTTTGCCTGAAGCTGGCCCTACATCTGAGTGTTTGGGGAGAAGAACTGTTACAAAGTCCTTTCCAGAACATTTCTCATAGAGTTTAGAAACCACATGTCCTGGAAAGGATGTTACCTGCATGCCCAGGTACCACACTGACAGCCTGATAAATGGTTTCCTTCCTTGTCCCTCTGCCAGCCCAGCTACTGATGGAGTAGTTGGCGTCTGGCCTGCCTTGGGCCCTGCCTCAGTTACTGCTCCAAGGTAAGAACCCAATTTACAGCAGGTCATTTGGAAGGAAGCCAAAAGTTTAGAATAGTAGTTCTCAAACTTCAGCAACCCTCATATCTCCCTGGAGAGTTTGTTAAAATAGATTGCTGGTCCTCACCCCTGGAGTCTCTGATTGCTTAGGTCTAGAAGGGCTCCTAGGCATCTACAATTCAGTAATTTGTCAGGTGATAACTAATTCTGCAGATCCAGGACCACATTTTGAGAACTCCTGACCTAGGGGTATGAATAACTCATAATTCTATATAGGGTTCCCTCTGCTTTAGGGGGAACCCTATATAGAATTATGAGTTATTCATGCCAGGTGCATTGACTGCACCTGGGGATCATTTTAAAAACCTTAATGCTCAGACATTACCTGTAGAGAGTCTGATTTGATTTGTCTGAATGTGGGGTTTATAGTTTTAAAATAAAGGGGAGGGGCAAGAGCAAGGTGAGGAGGGAGCACAATGCACTCTGATGTTGGACTATGGTGTCTTGGCGGTGGTTGACGTGGACGTGGGCTCTGCAGCCATCCCAGGCCGGGTAGGTTCATCATGGGTTCAGGAAGCTTGGAAGAGAAACTTCGAGCTCTTGGCATTATCCCCACAGTAGGGGAAACAAGCCAACAGAGGGACAGCAACTTGCCCACCCCCCACCCCCCGCGAATCCCTGTGTGCTCTTTCCTCTCTTAGCCATTCTCTGACGCTTTCCACTGTGCGCTCCACTGCATTCCGCTGCACCATTCTCTGCCACACGTATGTGCTGTCTCTCAGCTCGCACCATGCACCTATGCACACCCGCACCACGCTTCAGGTGCCCAGCATCAGACGTGCATATAAGACCACAGGTGTCGATCATGGATGCTAATGGAGGGAGGGTGGAAAAAACCCGGTAACTTCCATTTACCCTGCAGCATGGTAACAGCACCTGAAGGGGGAAGCCCTGTACTTCAAAGGCACAAACAGTGATATAAGTCAATGTTTTAGCAAATAATAATAATAATATTTAAAATCTATTATAAAAAAGAGATTATTGGCCCATTCTTATATTTAACCAGGGCTGAGAATCACTGACTTATTGTAGTGATTCTCAAAGAGTGGTTCCCAGATCTGCAGTAACTGTAGCACCTGGGAACTTTTTAGAGCTGCAAATATCTAGTCCCTACACCAGACCCTGTGAGTCAGAAATTCTGGAATGAGGCTCAGCAGTCTGTATTTTAACAAGCTCTCCATGTGAACCCAATTCACACTGAAGTTAGAGTCACCACCTTTTTAAAGTGGAACCATCCTATTCTTTGGAAGATGAGTTTGTAAGTGGTGTATTGCAGTTGGAAAAGAATGAGGTTCTGGATGTTCTATCAAAAATGCATGAATTGAAATCTTAGACAAACATGTGTAGTTACAGGCCTAAGGAGAGTTCTTAGACTATAGTAGAGGAAGAGTTTGGCACTCTGGCTTTGCTGTGACCTCCAAGTCAGCTCTAGCGGCCCTGACTCTCCACCCCTCAATCTTAGCTTGACACTAAGTCAATCACCTGATTTCTCTGCATCTTTATTTCCTTGTTCTGAATGTTGGACATGACTTGCATCAACTGAATCCTCCACCTTACAGTTCTAAGTAGGTCAAATGAGATTTCACAGGTATAGGTTAAATGAAGATGCTCAGGCTTATACACTATTGGCCTCTGTGGCTATCACCTGTGGCCTGGAATGCAGGAGGTGCTTGGGAGCGTGGGCTTCGGGTACGCATGCGTAATGGTGACACCTGGAGTACGGTGTGGGCATGTGTAAGTGGGCGCACCTGAGCCTAGAAGGTCACAGATAGAAGGGCGGTGTCACTCAGCGGCGTCACAGCAGAGAGTAGGGGAGGATGTCTAGGACAGGGGGGCAAGAGATGAAGGGAAATCCCAGAGGAAGAGCATATATAGATTCGTGGGGGGCCCTAGTTGCTATCTCCCTGCTGGCTTGTTTCCCCTGCATACTGTTAAATAAACTGTGGGGATGACGCCGAGGACTCCAAGGTTCTTCTTAAGCTGCCTGAACTGACGGTGAACCTACCGGGCCTAGGATGGTGGCAGAACAACAGGTATGGTTTCATAGTGTTTTCTTATATTTATTCAATATTAATGAAAGATTTGTTCTTCTCACATACATGCAATTTACATGACTACTTTCCTCAGCTTGGGTGAAAACAAAGTTACAAATCATACCCCTTTGATTTAATAAATTAGTTCTTTGAACCCCATGAAATATAGGCTTTCCTAACTTGGGCCTCATCACCCCAGCTGTATGAAATCTTCTAGGATTTACTCTTCAGAACTAAAGCCCCTCAGACTTGCTTCCAGATGCTGCTCAGAGAGAGCCCTGGAACATGACCAGTGAGGACTATGGCCCCTTCAGTCTCTTCCACTACACTGGTGGGTTTATGTAGTGCAGGGGACACTCTACTGCTTGGTGATGCCCTTGCCCATCTTGGCAGGTTCCAGAGATGCCCTCTTCTTAGACTCTGAAGAGACTGTACTTTCATACACATACCAACTTGACCTGGTCCTCAAGCCAAGTGATTGTAGAATCTAGAGGGACTTTCAGCCTTGGCTTTGTGCCAAGGCCTGAAACTAGGGAACAGGTACATTTGCTGATGCCAACTGGGAGTTGGAAGGACATATCTGAAATAAGCAAGGCCAAAAATGACAACAAATGCTCTACCTATTTCCATTGCACTAGGAACCCAGTGCCAAATTGGTCTTATTCTCTTGGCATGTATAAGAACAAGGCTCAGAACCCAAGAACTTTCATGGGGTCCAAGGAACAGGAAGATTCTTTATTCAGTGAATGTTTTCGTTATTGGGCCCCAAATGCTTGGGACATTTTTCTTGAGTGACTTTATGAAAAACTTAGAGTGTTTGTCCTATTTTAAGTCAGTGATTTGTGATGTCTGGTAATCAGGTCAGAAGCATCAGCATTGCCTGGGAACTTGTTAGAGATGGGGTCTCATCTTACATCTATGACTCAGAACTCTGGGGTACAGCTGCAATCTGTTTATCAAGCCTGCTAGATGAGTCTGAGGCCTGCTGATTTGAGAACCATTGCTTTAAGTCAGTGGAGTTTAACGTTGGCTGCACATTAGAATCACCTGGGGAGATTCTAAAACTCTGTCTGCCCAAGATATACCCAACACCAATTAAATCAAAACCTCTGGAGCTGAGACCCAGGTATCAGTATTTTTAAAACCTCTTTAGAGGATTCCAATGTGAGTCAAGATAGAGAACCATTGCTTTAAAACCACGGTAAATAACCAAATTAAAACAACTGTGTTAGTGGTCTTTTCCACTGCAATTATTCCTGATGACTGAAAATAAAGGTTACAATAACAAAAATCGTAAATAAGAGGTAAACTGTTAATAAATTATAAGCATAAAACAATCAACAAACTATAAGTAAACAATAAATGACCTAAAAACTCTTAAAGAGACAGACTGAATATCACAGGCAGGGTATAGCAGGGAATAGGGCATCAACTCATAAATTCTGTTACCCAGATGATTGTATGGTCTGAGTGGGTAAGTCAGGCTTTATTCTCCTGCAGTTCTTTGGTGTGTCATTATAGTGTGATGTGGATCTTTTGTAATATAGAAGCTTAATCCAAGATGGTATCTTTGTTTTTCTAGGAGACAAATTCAGAAAAATCTATTCTTACTCATAAATGCCTTTGCCTATTAAAGTCTCTCAGTCTGTTTAGCATCATTGAATTGAATCAAAAGTCTTATAAAGCAGCTCCACCCTTTCAGCTTTTATTACATCGCTCAGTGAGATCATCCTGCTGTTCTTCCAGCTACCTCCTTTCTCTGGGGCTGTGAGATGAAGCAATGTGTCTGACCCTCTGACACTGTCAGGTTCAACTCTGGCAACATTCTGTCTTTATAGTGACTCTGATCTTAGGAGATGTGTGAGGTGATTTAACTTCAAGTTAGAAAATCAAGTCCTCTGATTTTGGATGCTGCCCCATGAACAATTCACCTGTGTGATTGATCTTGTGAACGTGTTCTGTTCCCTCTTGAGGCTGGAAGCAGTAGAAATGGGGTGTGTGTGTGTGAGAAAGAAAGGGGGTAGGGAGGAGGGAGGGAAAAGATGAGCCAATGAAGGAGAAAATGAGAAAGTGAGAGGGAGAGCTAATGAAAGAATGACAGGATAAATTAAAGAGAATGAGATAGAGGAAGAATGAATAGGTAAGAGAATGAAAGTGACAGTGAATGAGAAAGAGGGAGAGAGACACTAAAGTCTTGGTGGCATGCATGCAAGACAAGCAGGTAGCTTCTTTTTTTTTTTTTTATTTATACATACAAGCTGGGGTACAAGCCAGAGCTGTGGAGCGGTGAGAGGGTTCACCAGAGACAGAGCGGGGAGCAGAACAGGCAGATCAGAAATACACTGCTGAGGGGAGCAGCGGGCGAGGCAGGAGAGGTCTGCCACACCATGTGGGATTCTCCCCGGCTGGGTGCCGGCAGCTCCACAGCGCAGCGCTTAACCGCTGCGCCACCGGGGAGGCCCAAGCAGGTAGCTTCTAATCTAACTTGAGAATAGCCTTTAATGAGTAACAATCCCTGAAATTGCCTTAGCACTTGCACCCTGAGGTCAGCTATCCCTTCATCTGCTCTCATGCCCATCCTGTTCTCTGTGCAACAACTTCAGTATAGATCTCATTACACCTTTGAATTTCGCTAAAGGATCTATTCTCATGAAAGCAGGAGCAATCTAATAGATTTTCCTAAGTCATTTACATCAAAATGAAGGGGGGGGGGGATTCTGTCACATACTCCAAGACAAATGACAAACTTCTTAGAATTTTCTGTTCTTCGAGTTGAGTTTTCTCTTTAGTCTCACTTTCGTATGGTTGCTTTTTGATGTGTTCTCCCTCAGAGTTTCCCCTGGGGATTTCATGTTTTTCTGATGTCTAATTGATTTCTAATTGGTGGGTTTGGAGGAAAGATGGAAGGTGAAAAAGGAACCGAGAGAGGGCTCTGTGTACTGTGTCTTACTTTCCATGTTTTCCCCTTTGACCCCTTTTGTCATTGATATTCTTGACTCTGGCTTACAAACAAAGCCTTTTCAAAAGTGTTGTTGACTGTTTCTCAACTGAATTTGGTAGACGCCATTTCTTTTTTGGATGTTGTCCCTACCTGCCTTTTGCTTTCCCCCATCTCTTTAGTGGTAGAGGACAAATATATTTGGAGAAACTTTGCTCAACACATAGCCTATGTCTCCATCCTTGAAGTTGCTGTTCCTTCTTCTTTGTTTTGCCCTTGATGGGGGAGGATATGCACTTTCATAAACTCATCTTTCCAGAATGTCACGGGGAGAATCTCATTTGTATTTGACAAAGTTGCTTCTCATCAGTCTTATTCCAGATAAAGAATAACTGGAGATATTGTAATCATATGGAAAAGATGACGTTTCAGTTCTTGCAATATTTGTCACCTTATCAAGGGTATCACGTTGCTTTGACCGAAACTATATATTGTCAAGGAAGAGCGACCAAAAATAGAATGTGTGGGATGATCTCTTTAAATGCTGCCTCTTGACCTTCCATTTGGGGCTAAAGATATAGAGGAACGAAAGGCAAGAATAGAAGCTAGCCTGTATTAGTGCCAAAAGAAATTAGCTTAAAAAATAAAACCGAAGAGCCAAAGTAGAACATAAGCAGTTTTTGAAATGCATAAATTCTATATAAACCTGACACATGATCCTCTTCTCCTTCAGCTGGGACATATAGGAATGTTTTTGCAACACAAGAGGCGGGTGCGGGTTCCCCCCCCCACCCCAAAGTTAGGAGGAAAAAACAAACTAGCAAAGTCTGTCTTGGTTTTGAGAGAAGATTAATGTAAAGGACCTTTCCCCACAGCCAGGGCTGTTTACATGCTCTCTTCAAATCAGTCTTTTGTAAACACATGCCTTGCATCCATTCATAATGGCTTGATTCCTTTCTCTGCTGAGTTGTCTTCTGCAGGTTAGAATTATGGCTTGATTTAAAAAAAAAATACTTGGCTTTAATTTTTGTGATTGTGTCTCTTTAATCCAAATATGTACAAAAATGTGTGTGGTTAAAAAATGCATTTCCAGGGGAACTCCCTGGTGGTGTAAGGGGTTAAAGTCTCAGCACATGAGGCTGTCAGCAGCCACTGCAGCATGAGTTTGATCCCCAGCCAGGGGGCTAACCCACATGGTGCAGCAGACTTCTCCTGTCTCACCTGCTGCTCTCCTCAGCAGTGCCTTTCAGTAGATCCGACTGTTCTGCTCCCCACTGTCTCTGGTGAATCTTCTTACCCGCCATACGTCTGGCCTACATCCCAGCTCTTGTATGCATAAATAAATAAATCTTTTAAAAAATGCATTTCCAGTCAGTTTGCCTGAAGTGTCCTCTTGCTGGCTGTGGTTGACTCCAACCGTTAGCGATGGAGCTTGTATAAATTCAAAGGCAGGGGAGGCCAGGATGAGGAGAGCTTTTCTAGGGCCCTCTCTCCCCAATTTTCTCCATGTTTACTCAATTGGTAACACTCCTGACTAAGCCGGTACATGCAGAATTAGAAAGCAAAATCTGGCATCATGAGCAGATGTGTGTCTCATGGGCATTGCAGATTGGTGTGTTTCCCAGGTTGTGCAGTCATTTCTGCTGGTGGCCAGCGTGAGCCGAGAGAGATGGCTAGGGGAGCTAGCTGGGCTTTCCAGTGTGACTGGAAAGGAACAATGTCTCTATTCCTGGCATCTGCAGGTGAACCCTTATGCTTAGGTAAGAGACTCAAAAAAAAAAAAAAAAGATACATCTGTGTTCTCAAAAGCATTGGCCTTTGTTTGCATCCTTTACACTCTTAAAAATCATTGCAGGTCCCAAAGAACTTTTGCTTATGGAATTCAATCTACTAATGTTTACCAGAACTTAAATTTGAAAAGAAATACGGTGCCTATTTATTAATTGACTTAAAAGATAGCAATAACCTAATTTATTTTACTTTTTAAATGACATGACTAGTGATAAACAGCATTGCTGTACATTTTTAAAAATTTCTTTAAATATCTAGCTTGATAGAGAATTGACTGGATTCTCATATCTGCTTTTGTCTTCAATTTTTGCAATATTGGCACATTGATAAACTCCATTGGACACTCATAAGACTGAGAATAAAAAGGCTAATGCTACTTTAGGATATTATGAAAATAATTTGGACTCTGTGAGCATGTAAGGGTCTTGAGAGAATCAGGGGTCCCTGGATCACAGCGGTAAGTGAATACTGGAGATATTCACTCATGGGTGCTTTTGTGTGGCATGCAGATACTTGTTTGACTGCTCATTTTTATGTGTATGTGTCTTAAACTTTTGGCAGATATGATTTTAATTTATGCCTAGTGGAATAAAGTTTCTTTAAGAAAATTTTAGTTTTTAAAAATTGACTATGTAATTTTATTTATATGAGGGTTTAGAATAGTTAAAATGAGGGGAAATACCAGAACAATAGTTGTCTTGGGGTGGGGATGGAGACTGACGTGGAGGAAGTTTCTGGGTGATAATGTGCTATGTCTTGCAGAGGTTTGGTTTAAAGTTCATCAAATACTATGCTTAAGTTTTATGTGGTTCATTTTATGTAAATTTTGCAAGACTATTGAGTCTTTACTAGTGAGTAAAAGATACTTAACTCAGGTCAATGATATGCACGTAGCATAGAAAGAGAGAAGTCTGCTGATGTCTGCAATTCACTTATAAATCCATCAAAAATATGAATTGATGGAAATATAAAGGGCTATGATACAACCAAATGTTGATGTTAGAAACTAGATGGTAGGTAGATAGATAAGTGTTTTCTGTAAAAGTTCTTTCAACTTTTTATGAAATCTTCAGAATAAAGTTTTAGGGGAAAGTGAGTAGATGTAGAGAAAAAGATAAACCAGAATAATAGTGGTGGACACGATGGGCCAAACACTGTTTGAGTGACTTTAAGTTGGAAACCACCGACACTTGTCATAGCAAGTGGAGGTGCTTCTCCTCTCTCCACATTCCCACCTCTGTTTAGATGTTTTCGCCAACCAATCCATAGCAGGAGCTTAGTCGATAGTAGTTGTTAGGGCAAGAAATAGGTATCACCACAACATGGACCCTTTGTGCTTAGAGATCTCAACTGAGTGTGACAGAGAAGTGGCCAGAAAAATAGCTGCCTTATTGTGAGTGTTCACGCCAGTCTTTATAACAATCTTCCGAGGTGGGGAAACTATGGCTCAGAACAGCTTGTAGATAAGTAATGGCCACACTCCAAGCAATGGAACTGGATTTGAACCTGCCTGTAACCAGTGAAAGAACTATAATATAAGGCAGCATTACATATAGACTAAATATTGGTATAAATGAGTTGAAACAGAAGTACAGAGGAAAGAAAAGTCTATTTTGACTACCCAAAGGAAGTTCTCCAGAAGCAGAATCTTGAAGTAAATGCTACTTTCAGAAAAAGAGAGGGATGTGGGGAAAGGCTTCCTAAAACAGTGTGGTTTATGACAGATGTGCAATACCAGGACATCAAAGAGGAAATACCTGGTACAGTTTTCCCCCCATGCCAGCTGTGTGACTTTTGGAACTTGTCCATGGTTTAGTTTCCTCATCTGCAAATGTGGGTAATAACAATATGACTTCAAATGGTTTGAGATCTCAATGAAATGACCCATGAAAAGTATTTAGTTCAATGCTTTTTAAGAATTCAGTGACTATGAACTATTATTCCAGCCTTAGGCAAGAAATGCACGTCATGTTGTGATATTTTTCTCATTACTTTAATTGGAGCCCAAATGCATAGAACATTTTGGCACACAGTAGAACAACACACGGAGCTGCTTGCCCTGAGTCCAGCAGGAGAGCCCCTGATTAGGAACCTCAAGGGGACTCTGAGAGGTGTAGCTTTTGTCTTTGTGTTCCGGCTCCTATGGTAGCTAGCACAATGCTGGTTTTAAGTGAACAGAAGCTTAAAAATGTTTATGGTATTGTATTGTCAACTCCAAATTCTATCTACCCAGGCTGGTCTGAAACTTTTGAGAGCAAAAATTATTTTCAGGATCTCTCTGTCTCCATTCATGGTTCTCCTGCTCTTTTGGCTCTTGGCGGACCCAGCTCCAACACCCATGGAATACTCAAAGTTTTTCTAGATCTCTTCCTTCTAGTGAATCAGCCGAAACATCATCCTACTGCCAAATCTGTCTTCCTCACAGCTTGTCATCTTTTGTATTCAAAGGATCCCTCCTGCGTTTGTCTTCATCCCTGTCTCTCAATACTGGAATAGGAGGATAAGAAAGAGTTGGAGCTGGTATCCCAGGGCTGGTAGCTGGGGAGTGGGATTTGTGCCAAAGAATGATGGATAGAGAAGTTGAGAAAACAGCTGGCAACTAGAGCCAGATGTCAAGTCAGGGTATTAAGCCAGAATTCAGGTGCCTGAGAAATGGAAGCAGATGTGTCTGTAATAAACAAGCATAAAATGTTATGGCTGAATTTGGAGATCCTTAAGTCTGTTCACTCTTCCCAAATATTTTGAGTGATGGTCACGGAGGGCACCATAGCAGCATCTGTTCTCATGCAGGTTACATCCTGGTGGAGCAAATAGGAGGCACAGTACACAAGCAAAATGTAATGTTCAAAGTAGTAATCCCAGAGTGGTTGGAGCTAGGAAAGGCAGGGAGAGAAACTTAAGCTGGGCATTGGAGAGAGTGGACATGAGATGAGGTCAGGAGTTGGAATCTGAGCGATGGGCCAACACTGACATTTGCAAGAAAAAGAAAGTGTGTGTGATTTGTTGGCTGTTCTGCTCTGAGCCCATTTCCTAAATATGGGGGGAATTTCCTATTAACAAGAAGCAGAACCCACTTTTCACTAAGAAAGAATGAGTGATGCTTGCCCTCTCATTGTCTTAGCAGATCGGCTGCATCTCCTTGTATATAAGAGCTGCTTTCCTTGGCTTAGGGCTGGAAGGGGATAGTGACCTTCACAAACGAAATCACCTGATCAAGAACCCCATCAGAGCTACCTTTCTCTCTGTGTCATGGTGTGCTGTGGTCTGATGTTGGGGTATTCAGTTTCTTTGGTTGTGCATTGTAGCAAGTCTAGTGTGAAGTAAACCCAAAGTAGGTTTGCTACAATAAAGGGTGACTTGTGACAATTACAATTATTTTGCTTTTGGTTTATTGCTCATTTTAGTAGGTACAGCTGACCCAGGAGTGTCAGTGTTTGCTGCTAATGTTGGGGCTTAGTTCCCATGTTAATGGACCGCTACTGCTTCCATTAAAAAAATGATACTCTCTGGCAATTCACTCTTACTGCCTATCATTTTATTCACTGGGTTTTTAAGATGCAAATATCTGAATGTCTAAATTGTTTGCAAAATAAATGTAAGTAGGAAATAACATGCTCCTTCCAAAGAAAACATATAGATGATAAATGAGCACATGCAAAGATGTTCCTCATATGTTATTAAGCAATTACAAATTAAAATGGCAATGAGATACCACTGCATACCTATTATAAAAGCCAAATCCAGAACACTGACAACACCAAAGGCTGGTGAGGATTTGGGGTGACAGGAACTCTTATTCATTGCTGATGGGAATGCAAAATGTTAGTTTTGTAAGACAATTTGACAGTTTCTTATAAAACTAAACAGTTTTACCATTCAGTCCAGCAATCATGTTCCTTGGTATTTACTCAAGGGAGTTACACACTTATGTCCATCCAAAAACATGTTTATAGCAGCTTTATGCATAATTATCAAAACTTGGAAGCAACCAGTATATGAATGAATAAACTAATACATTCAGACAGTGGAATATTACTCAGCACTAAAAATGAATGAGCTCTTAAATCATAAAAACACATGGAAGAAACTTAAATGCATATTAATAAGTCAACCAATCTAAAGGCTACAAAATATGTGATTTCAAGTATATTACATTCTGAGACAGTAAAAAGATCAGTGGTTGCCAGCAGTTAGCATGGTGGGAGCGATGAATTGGAAGGAAACAAGATTTTAAGGGCAAATGACTATAGGATACTGTAATTGAAGATACATTTCATTCTAAATTTGTCAAAACCAATAGAATGAATAACAGTGATTAAATCCTAATGTAAACAATGGACTCTGGGTGATAATGATATGTCAATGCAGGTTCATCCGTTAGTAATTTTATACTGCTCTGGTGTGAGATCTAGTTAGTCAGGGAGAGGAAAAGCTATTAAAACTATACAAAGAGCCTTTCTAAAAGAATAAAAGCTTTATGTAACACAAAACAATTATCTAAATAATATAATATAAAAATGTATATAAAGATAAATGTATATATAATACATTTTTTAAAATGCTGTTGTAATTCTATTCTAGGTTTTTGGATTATGAAGCATCATTCAAAATGTCATGAGAGAGAATAGCCCAGGAGTCCTAGAATGAGTTCTGGGGACACTGAGATTTAGAGAAGCCCTACAGCACACCATCTGCAGGGAAGGCTGGTCTTCCCCTGGTGAACAAGAAGAGGTACTACTTAATTTTAATAGGTGAGTCGTAAGTAAACATCTCTTGCTATATAGTCCTTTTACTGTTGCTTTTGAAATTGGTGCTGTTGTAATCAAACAAAACCTTAGCAAGAGACGGATCATGGTAATTCAAATTGCAACCACATTTAGTATATTTAATGAAAACTGCCCTCCACACTCGACCTTAACCTACCAATTCTTATCAACACTAGAAACCTGGCTCATTAATTAAGGCTGCCCTTGGACTGCGCTGTATCTAAAATGATGATTGGCTGGGGAAAAACAAATGTCCTGATGAGGAAGAAGAATGATTGTAAAACTTCTCGGGAAAATAGCGTCTGCTTATCTGGCCAGTAGAGGATTCTGGGGCCCCAAACTGGGATACAAGGACTCAGCTCCTCAATTCATATAGGACCTTTAGTTTTAATCCCGTTTTGTCTCATAGTCTCTTGTGAACACAGGACCGATTACATGTCTCTTACAAGCAAAGCAGATGTGAAAGTCCGACAGTGTGGATGGGGAAAATTATATTTCAAATTCATAGAACATTTTGTTTAGAAATGATGAAGAATCTGGGCTTATAAACCAAGGTTGTAACTAACAGCTTATGAAGTCACATTGTGCACCCAGTTTTGTGATGTTATATTGTGTATAAGCTCTTATCACAATGCTGACATTTACTAAATGCTTTAAAAATGGTATTTATTGATCATAGCTATAGTATAGGAATTCTGAAGTGTCTGGCAAGTAGGAATAAATATTATCAGATCCTCTATTGTTAATTTAAAATGTGGTAAATATAAGTAATCTTCTAGTCAGTATGTTGTATTTTTTTCATGAATGAGATCAGTTTGCAAGTGTTCAAGGCTTATTATCATCTTCTATCCTGCATGAAACACTTTTCTTAGATTCTAAGTTGCTCAGTGTGAGTTCTCCTAATGGGGCTTTCTATAAATTTAATGCCTGAAATTGGGCAAGGCTTAATATTCAGGTGAAGGAGAATGATAGAAGCTCAGCATTCAATAGCATTTAGTAACACTGTTCTGAGAGATTTTGTTGAAACATCTCTCAAATGTGATTCTCCTACCCACCCCCCAACACATGCCCCTCCGCCCCTAAATATCATCAGCAGGTTACTTCCACCTTTCAGGATGCTATAATTGCATTTTTCCATGGAAATGTCAAATCAGGCTATGAATACAGTATAATCATGCAGGAAGGAAGCTAAATAGGTGACTATTGGTGTTTAGAGGGTGGCTTTTCCAGAGTCAAGCAGGCCAGGCAGGTAGCAGGAGACAGAGGGGGCTGAAGGCACTTGGGAGGACCCAGAGCCATCCTGGGCAGGAGGATGCCAGATGAGGGAAGAGGAGACTGGGAACAGCAGACAGGGAGGCAGGCAGTGTGTGTGTGTTGGTGGGGAAGCGGTGATGCTGAAGACGTCTCAGCAATTTTACAGAGCTGCCCTGGTAAAGCACACAGTGTTCCAGGATGAATGAAAATCAAGAAATTTGGTGTATGAATTGAAAGAGACAGGACTTCTGTGTTGGAACTGATGTTTGCACATATGGATCCGAGGCAGTTCTTGCTATAGAAAACTGCAATAAACATTGCTCTGGTTTGAATATAAAATAGTCCCTAATGTCCGAGCCACAATAACTGTCTCCTACCAGTGATTTTATCTGCATGGTTTTAACTTGCTTCAGTCAACAAAATCTGTGGAATACAGGAAACAGAAAGACTTATTTTATTGTTTTTTAAATAATGGCTTTATTGTGATATAATTTATTTACCATATGATTCATTCATTTAAAATATACAACTCAGTGAATTTTAGTATATTGACAAAATTGTGTGAACATGAGACTAATTCCAAGACATTTTCATCATGCCAGAAAGAAAACTTATCACCTATTAGAAGTTACTTCCTTTCAACTTTCTCTATGCCACCCTAGACAAGCTCTAATTTTCTGTTTCTTACTTGATTATGCATTCTGGACATATCATATCAAGAAATATGTGACCTTTGTGTCTGCCCTCTTATATTTAGCATATTTTCAAGGTGCATTTATGTTGCACTTTCTTTCATACTTTCTTTTTACTGACAAATATTTCATTGAATATGAAACATTTTGTTTATGTATTTATCAATGTTGATGGACATTTGATTTGTTTTCCATTTTTGGCTATTATGGATAATAATCGTTATGAACGTTTGGATGTTAATTTTAGGTAGATTCATATTTTCTTTTGAATATATACTCAGGGTTGTAATTGCTGAATCATATGGTAACTCTATCTTTAACCTTTTAAGGAACTGCTGAGCTGTTTTCCATAACAGCTGCACCATTTTACATTCTTAATAGCCATGTAAAATCTCTACATCCTTGCCAACACTTGTTATTATCTGTCTTTTTAATTGTAGTTATCCAAGTGGATGTGAAGTGGTATCTCCATGTGGTTTTTGCACTGATTTGGAATTGATTACTTTTGATTTGCATTTTCCTAATGGCTAGTGATGTTTAGCTTCTTTTCACATGTGCATTGGCTGATTGTATAGCTTCTTGGGAGACTGTATTACAATCTTTTGTCCCTTTTTAAATTGAGTAATTTGTCTTTTTATCAACAGATCTATGATTTCTTTATATATTCTGGATAAAATTTCTTGTCAGATATGTGATTTGACGTTTTTTCCTCCCTTTTTGTAGACTTTCCAGTTTCTCAGTGTGCTCTAAGACACAGATGTTTTTAATTTTTTTTTAAGATTTTATTTATTTATGCATACAAGCTGGGGTACAGGCCAGAGGTGTGGGGTGGTGAGAGGGTTCACCAGAGACAGAGTGGGGAGCAGCACAGGTAGATTGAAGGAAATACACTACTGAGGGGAGCAGCGGGCAAGGCAGGAGAGGTCTGCCTCACCATGTGGGAATCTCCCTGGCCGGGCGTCAAACTTGCGCCGCCGCTGCTGACAGTTCCACAGCGCAGCGCTTCACCGCTGCGCCACCAGGGAGGCCCCAGATGTTTTTAATTTTGATGAAATCCAGTGTATCTATTTTTCTTTTGTTTGTCCTTTGGGGTTCATATCTAAGAAACTACTGCCTAACCTATGATCATAAAGATTTACAGTTATGTTTTCTTCCAAGATTTTTATAGTTTTAGTTCTTACAGATAGGTCGTTGGTACATTTTGAGTTCATATATTTTGAGTTGATTTTCTATACAGTTGGTGTGAGGTAGGAGTTCAGTTTTTTTCTTGTGCGCAATATCGAATTGTCTCAGCACCATTTGTTGAAAATGTTACAGAGACCCACAGTCAGGCAAACCATTTCACATTGGGGTTGCCCTGTAACGAAAAGACTTTTCTTCCCTAATTGGATGTTCTTGGCACTGTTGTGGAAAATCAACTGACTATATAATGTGTGAATTAATTCTAGTTCACTCATCCGTACAGTTATCCTTATACTGGTACCAAACTCTTCATTAATCTAGCTTTGTAATAGCTTTTTAAAAAAAGATTTATTTATTTATGCATACAGTAACTAGGGTGTAGGCCAGAGGTGTGGGGTGGTGATAGGATTCACCAGAGACAGAGCAGGGAGCAGAACAGGCAGATTGACTGAAGTACACTGCTGAGGGGAGCAGGGGGCGAGGCAGGAGAGGTGTGCTGTTTCATGTGGGAATCTCCCTGGCCGGGGATCGAACTTGTGTAGCAGTGGCTCTGGATAGCTTCATAGGCTGAGACTTAACCTCTTGCGCCACCAGGAAGGCCCTGTAATAGCTTTTGAAATCAAAAGTACTCCAATATTCTTTCTTTTGCAAATCGTGGATATTATTGCCTTTCTATATGAATTTTAGGAACATCTTATTCATTTCTTCAAAGAAGTCAACTAAAATTTTGTTAGGAATTGAATTTGGAGATGAACTTGGGGTGTATTGCCATCTTAACAAGTAGTCTTTGAATCCATGGATATGGATATTCTAGTAATTTGGGTGTTTTTAACAATGTTTTGTATGCATTTGCACCTATTTCTTTAAAATTATTCCTAAGCATTTTATTCTTTTTGATGTTATAAACAGCAGTTTGCTTAAATATCATTACAGTTTATTGCTACTGTATAGAAATACAATTGAGTTTTTAACACATTCATCTTATATCTTGCAATCTCGCTAAAGTCATTTATTATGTTCTAATTTATTAAGTTCTAACTTTTAGTGGATTCCTCAAAATTTGCTATATACTAGATAATGTCATCTGCAGATAAGTTTTTACTTCTTCCTTCCCAATATGGAAGCCTTTTATTTTCTCACCCAATAACCCTAGTTCAAAAACCACCGTACAATATTCAATAGAAATGTCAAGAGCAGACATCATTGTCTTAATCTTAACATAACACCATTGTGATGTTAGCTGAGTTCTCTAGATATTTTTTATCAGCTTGAGAAAGTACCTTTCTAATCTGTTTTTTGATTTTAACCATAATGCAATGTTGAACTTTGTCATTTTTTTTCCTGTATATGTTGAGATCACCATGTGATTTTTATCTTTTATTATATTAATAAGATGTATTACATTAGTTGTTTTTCAGCTACATCTTTTTCTACATTGATGAACAGTGAGAAATGAGGATGAATCAAAGATGACACATTAATGGCATTTTTTTAGAAAAGTGTCCAATAATTAGCTTGTATAGATAAAATCTTAGCAAATTATTGTTGGGGAAATATTCTGTCCACATAAAGTTTAAGAACTCATGGCTTTAAAAAGAAAATACTACACAAAGCAGGTTTTCTTTGGGTGTCCTTTCTAGTTAGGGAACCAAAGCTTGAATTCAATTTTGTCATTAATGTTCTTGCTCCCCTATCAGATTCTCCCTTATATCTTTGTGCAGGTCCAAAAAATATTAAGGTGCTGTTGATATGGATCTGGGCACATATACCTAGTTCTTCCCCCCGGGATGACACAAAAGATAACATAAAGGGCTAGTTGAAGTAGCCATTACTTAATTTTACCTGGTCATTAAATTATTCATTCAACAGATAATTATTGAATTTCCTCTATTTTGAGATTTAGTAACTCTTTCAATGTCTAATTGCAAATTTCTATTTCCTGCTACTAAGACACTTAACACACAGTGTTATAACTGTTTGCTACTGTCCATCTGCATATAGGTTTGTGAACTCCCTAAAATAAGAAATCTTTACATCCCCAGATTTAAACATAATCACATGTAGTCTGTGTCATTGTAGGTGCTTATAATATGTTTGTGAGAGTGAATGAATGAATGACTATTATGTTCCAAGACTTTACTAGGAGTTAGGATACAGGAATATATTAGATATGCTTCTCATACTACAGTGTCCATGCAAATAAATCTGGGAAATTAACAGTTAAACTGAAGATTCTGATTCAGTATAGCTGGGATGGAACCTACCTTTTTGTGCTTTTAACAACTTTTCAGGTGATGCTAGTGCTGCTTTTTTGGTGGCTACACTTTGAGAAGAAAGGATCTATATTAGTGGTTCTTAACCTTGGTTGTATATTGGAATTCTCTGGGAGGCTTTAGAAATACTGACAGCTGGGTCCCTTGACACCTGTGTCCCTAGTCTAGTGATAGTAATTTAATTTGGCTGGGATTTTTAAAACCTTCCCAAGTGATTCTAATGTTTGTCCAACTGGCCCTATACAGTGGTTCTGGAACCTCAATGTGCACCATGGTTTTCTGTAGGACTTGTTAAACCATCTATTGCTGGTTCCAAAGCCAGAGTGTTGGGTTCAGAATATCTGAGGCATGGCCTGAAAATCTGCATTTATAAAAAGTTTACAGGTAATGCTGATGAGCTGGTCTGGAGATATTGGTTGAGAAGCACTAGTCTAGAAGTAAGACAGACATGTAAACAGATGAATTGTACAATGTGAGAAGTTCAAGAACAGAACCGTGTACAGTAGCAACAACAGCAAGGGCCTGGGTTCAAAAGGGTTCAGAATAAGCATAGGGGAGAGTGGTACAAGAAACAGCTTTAGCCAGAGATAACATGCAGCAAGATACACAGAGATGAAAGTACAAGTGCATTCTGGGGAAAGTCTATGAGTATTGATATTGTGAGAGTACAAGCTTTAGAATAAAAGTTAATCCAGGATACAAGGTATGAGCAATAGGTTGGGACCAAGTCAGGAGTGTCATTCTAACCAAGTTCAAGATTTTATTCTCATAGGGCCTCCCCGGTGGTGCAGCAGTTGGGCGCTGCGCTGTGGAGCTGTCGGCAGCAGTGATGCGAGTTTGACGCCCGGCCGGGGAGAGTCCCACATGGTGCGGCAGACCTCTCCTGCCTCGCCCGCTGCTCCCCTCAGCAGCGTATTTCTGATCTGCCTGTTCTGCTCCCCGTTCTGTCTTTGGTGAAGCCTCTTGCCACCCCATAGCTCTGGCCTGTACCCCAGCTTGTATAAAAAAAATAAGTATTTTATTCTCATAGCTTGGAGAGCCAGTGAAGGGAGGGCTAAGGTTATCTTGATAACAGCCTGGAAGATGATCATGAGGTAGATCTAAAGAACAAAAGATATACTCAGGTAGTTGGACCTTCTCAGGGTGGAGAACTGAAGACAGATTTCTGGGCTGTGAGAACCCATGAGAATGCAGAGGGGTAGACAAAACCCAGAGATGTCTAGGGAATTAGATGATGGCGTCACCAATCTAATTTTGGACTCAGGGTTAAGAACTGTTGTCTCAATTATCCAAATTGATAGTGGCACTGATTAAATATGAGAAGAGGTATTTATGAGTGGGGTAGAGAGTGTGGATAGAGGAGGAGATAACGTTTTGTATGCTGGGGCTATCTGTAGGCAATCCAGCTCTGTAGCTCAGAACGGGTCTCCAACCAGATGGTAGTATAGACAACGGGAGTGATCCAATTGTGCAAAGATGCCCAGACACCTAAAAAGGTGATCCATAGAGTAACAGCACCAGCATCACCTGAGACTTGTCAGAAATGCAGAATCCAAGCCTCGCCTTGGGCCTCATATCTGATAAGATACCCAGGAGGATGCATCTGCACAATGGATATGAGAATGCTTCCTCTCTACCATGCTGGCTTCTTGGCTGCTGCCGCCTAGGGCATCAGTCCAAACTTCATGTGCTGCATGGACATCCACTCATGCCTCCTATCCAAGTCCACTACCCATGATGTGTCAAAACCACAGTCTGCGGAGACCCCTCAGGGGCAGGTGCAAGGCTTTATGAAGTGATGTGTACACACTTCCTCTCATACTCTAATCACTGGCAGGGCTTTTGGGAGAGCATTTTCCTAGAATATGGCAAACATCCTCTGACAACAGGCTAGTCCCAGCTGACTGGCAGACGGCACTTGGAGAGCGCAAACTGCTCAGTCCATTACCTCCCTGCACAATAGCACTGTCCAGGCCTGCAGAGAAACAGAACGCACTTGAAACCCCTTCAGAAGTCCCATTAACTCTTGGGCCAGGACACAGTCCTTAGGCCTTCTGGCGACAGATTAAAACAGCTTCTGTTGTCATTTGTCAGGGTTCTGTACCTGCAAGGGCCATGGACATGATTCTTTTGGAAAATGTAAAAACCCACAGGCCTTCTGCGTACTGATATATGAAGGCTGGTCATCTCTTATGGACACTCGTGACCAAAAGACTGATGCCCCCGAACTGAAGATATTAGCCTCTGTGATCATTTACTCACTCATCAAATATTTCTAAACTCTGATGTTGTGCTAGGTAGAGGGGATGCAGCCGTGAACAGACCCCCTTCCTGCATGGAGCAAGGAAATGAAAAGGAGAGAACCGCTTGTTAGGATCATGAATCAGCTTGGTGGCATCCAGCCTTACCAGCCTATTCCATGCCAGTGTCTTCTGCATCAGGGTAACTACCCGCACGCTCTGCAGTTGTGCTGCTGTGAATGGTGAGCTCAGCAGAAGCTGGGGTTTCAGGGTTTTGGCCTCTGAAATGTGGGCCTGTGCCCAGCCCCTTCCACCTCATCATGACTGATACGGAGATTCCCACATTGGCCAAAAGACAGTTCCCTGGCTGGCCAGAGGCCAGGGATCCTCTGCCACTTATTGACAGTTCGCATTCCCATAGCACTTTGTATCTTTCAAGGTCCCTACACAGGCAAGATGCCCCTGGTTACTCAGAAACACTTAAATTGACGCTGAATGCCAAGGACAGTTTTATGTACAAAGGAGTTGGTGTGCCAAGGTAGGGCCCAGCTCTGGGGCCCCTAGTGTGGTTAGCTCCTGCTGTAGTTCCTTGCCTTGGGTGCAGCCTGGGTGTTGAGATGCTTAAAGGCTCCAGGCAATTTATCTGGGCTGCAGGCCCCAGTGGGTTAATTGGAACGCCAGTTGGTACCCTGGCCTCCCCCCTTCCTTTGCCTTCTCCCCAGTTCAGCCATGTGACTTTCATTTTTAGATTTGGAATTTGCAACTGATTTCTGCAGCTGCTTTGGGAACAGATTTTGAGCAGAAAGTTAGAATATACAGCTGAGTACTGTGGTTCCCCACCCCCAGCGCATTTATATGCAAATAGCTAAGAGCCTTGTTTTTGCACCCATTAAAACTGAATCACAATGAGAATGAGGTCTTTTTAGGCTGCTTAACCTTCTGTGGTTTTTCCCTTTGCTTTTCTGGGCACATTTCTACCTGCCTTCCCCTACCCCCCAACCCCCTTTAACCTCCAGTGTATTATCAGCCTTTTGTTTCCTCTTTCTAACCAAAGAATATTAATCCTCATATTCTTATTGTTGGGAGTTTGGTATTTAGCGATGTCTTTTTTTTTTTTTAAAGATTTATTTATTTATACATAGAAGCTGGGGTACAGGCCAGAGGCGTAGGGCGGCGAGAGGGTTCACCAGAGACAGAGTGGGGAGCAGAACAGGCAGATCAGAAATACACTGCTGAGGGGAGCAGCTGGCGAGGCAGGAGAGGTCTGCAGCACCATGTGGGATTCTCCCCTGCTGGGCATAGAACTCGCATTGCTTGCTGCCGACAGCTCCACAGCCCAGCATTCAACCGCTGCGCCACAAGGGAGGCCCTTAGCGATGTCATTTTGAAGAGGTGTTGGGTTTGGTGAGCAGGATCCTTGGGTTACCTTTGAGCAAAGTTTCACCAGGGTTCCCCTTTCAGGGGCACATGCCGAGTTTCCCTACAAGGCAAAGACTTTTGGTTATTTCTGTAAGGGTAGGTTTATTATATATATATAAATAAAGGAGGATACAACGCTTGTACAGACAAAGCAGGCAGGAAGAGCTGCTGCTTTGCAAAGGGAAAAGGTTTGTGAAAAGAAACACCTGCATTCTCAGGTGGCAGAGAGCTGCCTCTTGCCAGTGCAGAAATTGCATTGATTCTTGTTCTTTTGCAGAGAGGTCATTCCTTTGTGGAATTGTTATCTATTGTTATATTATTGACTTCTAGGCTATGGCTAGGTTGATTTGTAAGGACTGGTGGTTCTCTACAAGGGCCCTCAGTCTCCATATCCCCTCCTCTGGTCTGCACCTCCTAATACTTTCTGTAGTGTCTGATACTTGCTACAGCAGTTGGCGCCTAAGAATTGTTCATTTCTATAGCTGGATTAACAACTCTGCTCATCATTTCAACCCCCATCTCCAGCTCTTGGTCTGGTGACATCCCCCTCTCCTAAATTTTCTACTCTACCTCCCTCATTTAGTGCTTGCCTACTTCTATGGAAAAATGGGACATCCCCAAAGTTTAAGGTTGATACTTTGCCTGAACTGGGGGTGATGGTAAGATTCCTCCTGATCTTTCCTTTTTAAAAAGGGCAGGAAAAGTTTTGGAAAGACCTTTCTTTAATCTGATATTTTCCAAGAAAAAGACTCAGATTGTTCTAGAGAAACATCTTTCAGATGCGACTGCCTGATACAGCCCACCTTATTTCAGTCCCATCTCTGATTCTATGCAGGAAAGTTTCCCTTTGAGTCTAGCAAGACAAATAGGCACTCTGGGAGGAAACTCAGAACCTTAGAAGGAAGGCAAATGTTGCGTCCCTTGACAGAAAATTGTAAGACAAAGCTCCTTAAAGACTTTAAAAATCCAAGGTGGTGATTCTCAAACCTGATTATACTTTATAATTATCTACCGAGTTTTTAAAAAAGTGCCTATAACCAAGCCCTGGTCCCCAAGACTTATGAGTCTGGTTTGTGGCTTATACAAAAGCATTTTTTTCCCACACTTATTTTGAAATAATTTATTCTTTCAAAAAAGATGTAGAAAAGTACATCAGTTACTCTGTACCCTTCTCCCAGCTTCCCCAAATGTTCCTAATTTATATAACCACCATGATCAAAATTAGGAGACACATAAAATGATCTGTTCTATAGATCTTACTCAGATTCTGTTAGTTGTCCCAGTATCCGTCATTGCATTTAGTGATCATGTATTATTAGTTTCTTTTAATGTGATAGTTCCTCCATCTTTATCTTTTTTGAACTTAACACCTTGGAAGACTATTAACCAGCAATGTTGTACAAGGCTCCTTAACTTGGTTTTGGAAAGGGTATATTGAAACGATTTTTTAGACGATTCTAGTGTGAGACCAAAGATTAAGGATTCTGATTTAAGACATTAAGGACAAAATCATTACACTTAGTAAGTTACCCTTAGTGCCATGAGAAAACTGGAGAATAAAGTAAGGGCCAAAAAAATTGGTTTCATCTTTAGTTTGATCTCTACCAAGGACTTATGATTTTTATTTTTCCTGGACTTTTGATTTTTATTCCCTTCCCCAATCTCTCATTCTTTTTATATCCAGGTACCAAGTCAGAGATTTGATTTGCTGTCAGCCCACCTCCCTCTTGCAACATTGACAAGCTGTCTTACCATCAGATGCTCTTCCACTGAGCAGTCACATGGCTAGTGTCCTCACTCTTTGAGGTCTTTACTCTCTTGTCTTTCCCACTTTTATATCTTCCTCCACATGGGGAGGGGGACCTTTGCCAGTGTTGTTCATCACTGTATCACCAGAACCTGGATTGCTGGTTGATACATAGCTTGGCTCTCAGTATATACTTCTTGAGTAAATGAATAAAATATTAAAGAGAACTTAATTATTGACTGAGAGAAAATCTTATTTATAGCAGAGTAAGATTCCTTCAAATTTTCCTTTTTCCTTAACCGGTTTCTGAGACTTCCATTGTGTAGATCACCCTGCCCTTCCTGGCACCTTCCAATGTTTTAGTTTACCTATTCTGCACAAGGAAAGATGACCCCTGAGACGAGTCAGCTAATAATTCTCTTTCTTTCTGACCAAAATGGGTGGTAGCAGATTGTCAAAAAATTTACTGTCTTTTTTTATCCTTATCACAGTATTTTTAAGATTTATTTTATTTATGCATATAAGAGCTGGGGTGTAGGTCAGAGATACAGGGAGGTGAGAGGAGTCACCAGAGACAGTGGGGAGCAGAACAGGCAAATCTACTGAAATACACTGCTGAGGGGAGCAGCGGGCAAGGTTGAGCAGTGGGTGAGACAGGCGAGGTCTGCTTTCTATGTGGGAAGCTCCCTGGCCAGGGATCAAACTCATGCTGCAGTGGCTGCAGTGATAGCTTCATAGTGCTGAGATTTAACCCCTTGAGCCAGTAGGAAGGCCCCCCTTATCACAGTTTCAAGCTGTAAAGAAAGTGTGGATGCTCAATGTAAAACCTGGCAAATTTTATTGCAGTGGCTTCTTAAAATCAAGTTCCTTTGCTGATGACTGAGATGAAGGAAGGAAATCAGATATTCTCTTCTTATAAAATAATAACCATCATTTCCACCTGCCAGGCAATGTACATGTATGAACGTGAATGGGTGTATAAAATAGTAAGAGGTAAATAATTATCATCACTACTTTATAGATATGACAACTGAGGCTTAGGAAGATTAAATTGACTGCTAAACAACAGGACTGAAATTTTTACCTGGGTGTTCTGATGCTCCAAGCAAGGCTCTTAATTCTCTCCAATAATTGGATAGCTGCCTGAAATCAGCTATGGTTGGTGCTTTGCAGGCAATGCCAGTTTGGGCTTGCTTAAGGGACCAGAAGAACACAAATATTCTGACTTTAGAAACTCAGAACTAGCTGCATGGTTCAGTTATTCTCTAGGTCTGTTTTCCTTTCATGTCTTCAGAGTAACATACTTGCCAATCATTTCTGCCTAGTGCTATGTGATGATTCTCAAAGTGTGTCTCTGGGGCAGGAGAAGCAGTAGTACCTGGGAGTTGATTGACATTCAAAATCCTGATTTCTCACCTTTGACCTCATAAGCGAGAAGTTCTGAGGTTGGATTCCAAAAATTGGTGACTTACCACGACTAGATGATTCTTATGCCCATCCATCTTTGAGAATCCCTAATAAAATGGTTAAGATTGTAACCTCTGGCTCCAGGCTTCCTGTGTTTAAATCATGTTCTTATGCTTATTAGTTGTAAGACCTTATGCAACATAAGCGTTTTAGTTTTCTGTAAAGTGGGGACAATGGTACCTACCTCATTATTGTCTAGATTACATGAGTTAATATATGTAAACTATATATATTCTTTCTGTGTTTATTTGGAAATACTTTTTTTTTTGCCAAAAAAATAAAAGCGCTATTTTTTTATTTTATTTATTTATTTTTGCTGTCCTGGATCCTTTAAAGAGGACCCAGCAGCTCTGATCCAGCTGTGTCAGTCTTTGCCAGCTGAGGCAGCTAATGAGTCTCATCTGAGCCAGATAATGCCCGCATCAGGTGAAATGAAGCCAAAGCCCAGGGATTGCATTTCTATTTGCTTCAGAAAGAACTCAGGCACACACAGTAACAGCAGAAGCACCTGGTCAAATGCTATGTTCCAATATCTTAGGACTCTGCAGAGACAGTCCTGTGGTTTGGCTCCATTGAGCCTTCAATACGTGTTTGTAAAGTGAATGATGATGACTCAAGACATAGTGATATTTATCTTGCTTTTGTCCCCTGATGCACCATGCAGAACCAAATGACTCAGATGGGGTTGAAGGGACTAGAGGCCAAGGCAGGCAGGAAAATCTTCCGAGCAGAATATTTGGAAACCAATTGTTATTCAGATCACAGTCCAGTCTGTCAGAAGGCAGGGGATGAACAGTGTGTTGTTCTTCTCAGGAACATTTCATAAAGCTGCATTTATAACAGATGCCCTCTCCCCTTACTGTCTGAACTAAGCATGAGCTGACTACCCTGACCGGCTCCTCCATTTTCTGAGATGTTGAGAGGAAGAATTTAAAAAGGAGGACTATCTATAGGAAGGAAGTGTGACAATGCTATTTTAAGGTTTATCTGGAACACTAAGCAATGAGTAATAAGCAAGAACATTTAAAAATGACAAAGGTGAAGGCACTGAATTTGCCTTAATGGACAGCACCTATTTAAAACTGCAACAATTAAAGCAGTGACACTAAAGAAACCAAGGGAAGAGGTGGCCAAGAAAATGAATCCTTTTACAATTACAAATAAATGTAAAAGAAATAAACTCAAGGCAATGGGATCCAGATGTATTATTTAATAATCTGTGATGAGAATATTGTTAAAGCTGCAGAATTAAATTACTTCCCATCAAATACCTAAATATATTCAAAGCACATTAAAAATGGAAGTAGAAATAGAATACATAGAAACACACGCTAAGAAACAAAAGACATAAAGGTGAACGTCTGGAACAATTCCCTTTCTGTATGCAAGGAAAGATTTCTGAAGTTCAAAAGCTATACCTTTTAGGACCTAGAAAAATCAGAAGAACACAGTTTTCCTGGACCAGTCCTTCTTTTGATTTTTTTCTTTCAATAACAAATGAAAAACCAGTTCCAGAACAAGTGATAGAAGCCAAAGTTATTCTTAAGTTTCTATCCTAGATCAATCACGCAGATCCTGACGTCAACCCCATGCTGCATACTCTGCTCTACATGGAGGGTTTTGTTCATCAAAGGTGTGCAGACCACACTCCCTGCCCACACCCACGCGGTCCATTTGGTCTTGGAGAATGGAACTGGAGGGCTTGTTGGCAGCACAGCTATATTTCAAAGGAGGGTGCGGTTCTACTTCAAAGCCAGAAGTTATGCCAGGAAATCATCCAGTACTTTTCATTTTCCTGCTGGGTACTTGGCCAATCTATATTTTCCAGGATTAGAATGGGGGTGAGACAGGCAGCCAGATAAGCACTAGGTAGATTTAAGACTAAGTTAAGTACCTACTGTGTAGGTTTTCACTGGCTGGAGACCCTAGACCCAATCCGATATCAGAGAAAAACATCTCCAGACCAAGGAGAAAGAAAAGGAGGAAAAAAGCAGGGAATGAAGCAAGAGACTTCAGCAGTCCCTACTGCAGCAGGAAGCCAGAAGCCCATCTAGAAAGAATATGTAAAGGAGCCTAAGAAACTAGCTCTTGTGCATCTCACTCGAGACCCCCTCCCCTGTGGTAGCTGTATGTGACTCTTTCCCTTAGTAAATTGCTAATTTCTTTTTTTAAATAGATATTTTATTTATTTTTGTTATTCATATCTTTGCGCCATCACCATAGTCCTCCATGCTCCCCTCTTCCCCCATCTTGAGCCTTTCCCTAACTTCTTTACATCACTCTTAGCTTCTGTCCTTGTTCCTTACTGACGGTTGTGGGAGCTCACTTCATTCTTTGAAGTTTGAGCTTCCAAGAACTCAGCTGGGCAGGTTTGTAAACCTTCCCCTGTTTCAAGGGCAGGTGACTGAATTTTGGCCAATGAAGCAGGCGCAGCACTTTGTATAATCCCTCCTGTCTTTGGTTCCTAACAATCTTAGTTCTTCTTTCATGGGGACCTGGGAGCACACTACATCAAAGGTGACAGCATCACAGAAAAGATGCAGTGGCCCCATAATGCTGCTTCTAATTTTTTTATTTTGTGTATTTTTGAGGTGTAGGCCAGAGATGTGGGGGCTGAGGGGAGGAGTAGAACAGGCAGATTATACTGCTAAGGGGAGCAGCGGGGCAAGACAGGAGAAGTCTGCTGCACCATATATGGGTTAGCTCCCTGGCCAGGATCGAACTCAGGCCATAGAGTTGATAGTGCTGACACTTAACACCTAGGCCACCAGGGAGGTCCAAAAAGTTGCCCATCTTGAAGGGGCTGTGAGTTAAATGAAAAGTCAACCTTCCCTAGGCCATTAAGATTCCACCCCCCACCCCCAGGGTAGCCTAGCCAATCCTACTTAAACAGTCCCTATCACTTATCCTTAGATAAAAAGAAGGATCATGGGAACATCAAGTAATAATCCTTGCTCTGTTTCAGGCGGGATCAAGGAATGATCCTTTTAAATTTTATTTTTCGCATGAGAGAGTAGATGTACTTTCTGAACCAAAGGGAGTTATCACACTAATTTTGCAAACATTTTCTAAAATGTTCCATTTTTCTGATATTTGTCTTTTGGGACAGGATGCAAAGCCTCCTGTTAATTTGCTTAATAGCCACATTTAAATTTTATCTCCTCATTGTATTTTTATGTCTTCCCCCCAAATAAAGGGAAACAATCACAGTTTTATGAAAAGGAATTTGCCAAGGCCTTCCCAGAACAAATTATTGAGTAGAGTTCCTTCATTTATTCAACAAATATTCAGTGATCACCTACCATGTGCCAGATACTGTTCTGATATTTGGGGTCCAGTGAGGAAAATAGATAAAAATCCCTGTCCTCATGGAACAGGTGCTTTTCAGTGAATGAATGAATTTACTGTGGAGTGAATTTACTGAATAAGTAAATTAAATGGTCTATTTGGAAAGTAGTAAAAATCAAAAAGGGAAAAGTAGAAACCATGGAAAGGACTAGAGCCTGGGATTGTTTTACAGCATAAGAGAGGTTATGACAAATCTCACTGGAAAAGCTGTGAACAGACACCAAGGCGGTAAGAAAAGTAACCATATGTACATTCAGAGGAAAAGAATTCTAGAGGGGCTTGTTTTAAAGCTATAAGCGATACCTGTCATATCTGAGGAAGCCAGTGTGACTGAAGCAGTGAAGTCCATGGAGGAGAATACAGACAAATTTGCAGAGAAAATGGGAGGGGGTGGTGTGTGGATATCATATGGGACCCCCTGGATACTTTAAGAATTATATTCTTTAATCTGAAGGAGCCAGGGAGCCATTCAATTATAAGGACCAAGAATCTAAAGGTCACTTAGAAAGGGAGTTTATAGACTGACTTAGCTGAGTCAGAAAAAAAAAAAAAAAGCTGCCCAAACCTCCAGGTTTGCATATTCACTGTGACTTGCATTTTACTGGTCACCACGGACAAAGTCTCTAGGAGGACATGGGTGGGTCCAGTTTGGGTCACATGGCTTCTCTAAATGAATCGTGTGGGCAGGGATAGAAAGATGTATAGCTGGTCAGTCTGGGCTCTGTCTTTCCGCTGCAAAGTAGGGTTGGAAGTTCAGCTCTAGAAAACGTGAAAGGTTTTTACTATTCTGACAGGAAGTAGGAATTCCCTCAGGCCAAAGTAATGAATATCAACTGTGCTAGTAATAAGTCTGTGTAAAGGGAGAGATTTGATTGCATAGAAACATAAAAAGAAGTGTGTATGTTGAAAAATACCATAATCAAAATTATAAAACAAAGCACAAGTAAAAATTGCATGACATAAATATGATGAAAACAATCCACTATATAAACAGCTCATAAATATCAATGAAAGAACCAGAGTCCCAATTGACAGATTACTCAAGAACATAAAAAGATTAATTCTCCAGTCAGGAAATATAAATAGCTGACAGAAGTCTGTCCAATTTCATTAATAAATGAAGGACTAGTTAAAATAATGAAAACCGGTTCTTGCATTGACACCTTGTAGTGTCACTATCTCTAGGACCCTCATGATTAGTAAGGGTTACACAAAATGGAAATTCTCATTTTCTACTCTATTCTATTGCTAGCAACTGTAATTGCTAGCAGTAGGCTTTGCAAATTACTGTGGTGATAAGCAGCAAAAGTTTATGAGTTCTGGCAGTTCTCTTTTGGAGATATTTCTTGAAGACAAAAATTTATGACAAAAAGAACTCATTGTAGTTTTATTGAAAATAAGGAAAATCTTCAAGTAAACTATGTATCAGTGGATAGGGGAGTGATAACATAAATTTGAGCTGTATGATGAAAAATATTTTTAAATGACTTCAGAAAAATCTCCAACTGACAAAAAATGCTTGTGATACCACTAAGTGAAAAAATCGTGCACACAAATAACATGCCATATGAGTTAGCTATGGAAATATTGAGATGAAAAGAAATCAAGACTATTACCTGTGATCATTCCTAGGTTTTTGACAATTTATAAGTATTATTTTGATATATGGATAGATAGTTTGCGAAACTTTTTGGTAGCTTTCTTCATTTCTGCCAGGAATTTGTTCTATGTGAGTTTTCTGGTGCTTGTTAACAGTTTTGGAAATCTTTTCTTCAAAAGGAAAATCCACTTTTTATTATCGCTTATATTGTTATGCGTAAAATTTCACTAAAATTTAATTTTCTATTGCTATCTTTTAATTATTTGTGATAATAATTGAAGATTTAATTATTTTTAATGCATTGTCAAAGAACCAAAAAATGTACATTTTACTGCTTTTCAAAATTTCTCAGTTCATCATATATATAAAATATATACTACATATATATGTTTGCATTTATACATACATATGTACAAATGTACCACATGAATGTTATGTGTGCTTTTTCTCATTTTTTTTGACATTTAAAAAAAATCTAAATTTGAATGCTTTTAAAACGTTTTTTCTTTTTTCTATTTGAAGCAATCAAAGCATTTTAGATTGAATTTTCCTCTAAGCACACCTTTGACTTTATCCCATGTTTTATATATCATTTATTTTTTATATCGTCCTGGAGAAAATATTTAGAAAATTTTTTAAATGTTATCATAAATACTGTATTAATATCTAAATGTATTTTTAATTGCTAATCTTAATGCACTGTGATTCGAAAACAAGGAGGGTACAAAATCTAAGTGGCAAGAAATAGCCGCAGTGCTGAATTTAAACCTTTAATATTAATCTTTTCCCCCCAAATTGAAAGATTGAAATTCTTTCCCCATGATCCCCTCTAATTAGTTCATAGAATCTTGGAAAGAAGGCAAGTTCAGTTATTGGGAGGAGGTAGAGGGTAGGGAACTACTTTATTTTGCTTATCTGTGTGATGACAAGGATTTTTATCTCTGTCTTGTGAACACAAATAATGATAAATTTCATCTGTGTTCTGAAGTAACAGATAGGAGTTTAGATTGGCAAGATAAGTTGGGGGGAGAGTCTACTTTGAAATAGGGTCATTGGGATGACATTTCTGCAAAGTGAAGTTACGGTTAAGAGCTCAAGGATGATAATGTATCAGCTGGATGAGAATGAGAAGAGTTTTTAGTTGCAAAGTTCTTGAGCCTGGAAAGAATTGGGTCAATTCTGGGAGAGAACAAAACTCCAGCTTGCTGGCAAGACTGTGAGCCAATCTGAACCACTTCACATGCAGTTTGAAGAGGTGGATCATATAGACTCTTGGACTTTTTTTTGCATAGAAGAACTGGGGTGCAGGCCAGAGGTGCGGTGGGTGAGAGGATTCACCAGAGACAGAGTGGGGAGCAGATCGAACTCAGACCATAGCGGTGATGGCACTGAGACTTAACCGCTAGGTCCCGGGGAGGCCCTTGGACTTTTTATTTAAACGTTATGAAGGAAAATGTACCAGTGAAGACAGGTCATGTTAGGGTGACAAAGAGCAACCAAATATCAAAACAGTTTTCTAACTCATGTCACCTCAGTAAGACTTGGATAAAGCTTAATAAGGCTGAAATTCAAAATCCTCACTGCAGAAGCTATGCTGAGCAGCCTGTCTAGAACGTTCTTTTCATTATGGTAGAGGGGAGAAAAAAAAACAGCATTAGTCTTCAAGCTTCTCTTTGAAGTGACATACGCCATTTCTGTCCACATGGCACTGTCCAATGGTCAGCTCCAATTCAGAGAAGAAAGGATGTATACTACTCCCCCAGAAAGGAAAGGCTATAACTATCTCTTTGTAAATCAATATCCTTTCAGACATGTTAACCAAGAGATAGAAAGGGTTATACCTCCTCTTTTCATAGATTCACTCTTGCTATTATTAGAAAAATAATTACTTAAGATTTATACTTAGTAATTTTTGTATATATGTTTTCATAAGTGAAATCCTCCATTTCCCCAAATTATACTAAAACAGTTTCTTTTATTTTCATGGGCCCTTAATTTAGGGGCAAAGCTTGACTCTAGTAGAAAAGGATTGCATAATAACTACCCAAATGTAAGGATCATTAATTTCTTTGGTGAAGAATCTTGAGCTCAAGGGTCATTTGATTACAGTATCAAGCAGAATCCATTGCTAATAATTTACTAACGTGAATGACAAAGTATGCTATCTTGGGACTTCATTTATATTTAAGTTTGTAAGAAAGTTCAGCAATGTCTTAGTATTTTCATCTTCTAAACCAATGGGGGCACTTTATTTCTCAAAGTCCCAGAACTGGGCTAGAATTCTGGCAAGAACAACTTAAATGGGTGTCATTTTTCCTTTTAGTCTGGAGAATCACCAGTAGAGTTAAATAACATTAAATAACATTTAATGGCATCTTTGGTTGAAGGGGCAGAAGTGTTGGGGGGGGGGAGAAACATAAGAGTGACAGCTAGAGATGAAAAATTGGATTTAGATAAAAACCTGTATCTGGCAATGCTAGAATCACATCACATTATCTTTACTGTCACTCTGAAGCATTTGTGTTGAGGTTGCCCATTGCAGCATAAGGCTATCTTGTCTACAATTTTTTCTTATCAAACCTTATTTACTGGAAAATGCTTCTCTGGCACAACAGTTTTAAAAACCTTATTCTCATTTAACTATTAAGTATCTGGCTTTATTTGATAAAGGGATTGGCTTCATTTATTGTATTCTAGTACAATAAACCTGATATCACCTCTTTTGTAGAAGCTGGAGAGAATTAAATTTGATGGGGTACAGATTCCCATTTTCCAAAGGACACTCATTTAGTTTTTCTCATTGTGAGTTTTGTTAATCCACGGCCAAACTCTAACAATTGTGTAATTCAGTCATAATTCCATCAACAATAGACTGAGGGGGACCATAACAGTTCTGACCATGTAGCCAGCACAGTGATTGGCTTGTAAAAGGTACTCAGAGATAAATCCAGTAATGGATGACGGGATCCTAAGGATACACCATTATTCACTGAAAAGCAGGCTTTTCTCAGAAACTTGAATGCTGCACCTGAGAGGCTCTTGCTCAAGTAATCAGCTATCTAGTATTCAAATAAAATTATACATTGGGATTTATATGTGCACAGACTACTCTTTTGTTGAATTTTGTAAAACATAGTCAAAACATAAACCAGTCTTAGTGAGGAAAGGATATTGATGAGGTAAAGTTGACTTATAGGGACCATTATGAACATGGATATTTGCAAACAAATATATAGTTAAAATGAACATTTTGAGTCACTGATAGCCAAGAACAAATTTCATAAAACACAGATAATTCCAGCTTATCCTCTCAAACAGTTTTTATTTGTATTCTGCTCTAACAAATATAGTATGAAGGCAACAGTTGTATAAGTTTCTTAGTGTATGGCACAGATGAAAAGAAACAAACAGATTTAGAAGCAGTCCAGCATTTAAATGCTGGTTTAACAAAAGAGGCACGTATTATTCTATTTAGCAGTTTATACCAGTTATCAGAAGACATTTTTTTTCCCTTGCAAGCAACAGACTACATTTATTTGCATTAAGTAAAAACATATCTTGGTCAAGAAAATTACTTTTTCTGCTTTTCCTTTATATCACAAATGTCAGGGTAAGGCAAATCCTTAATGAATCATATGATAAAAACCCTATTCCCCAAGAAAATATATTGAACATATTCTGCTAACTTTGTTATTTTTCAAAGCAAAGCCGACATGCACCACATACAGAGAAATGTCATTTCAAATCAAGTGCATCAAGCAGAACTGTATTAATTCACAAAGAGGCTTTTCAGTGTTTCATAGAAAGATTTACAATTAGCTGCAGTGACTAATATGTGACCCAGTATCACAGACAGTGTTTCGGATGCCTCCTTTGTAAGTTTTTATGAAAGAAGACTTGTCCATCATCTGAATAGTTATCAAGTAGAGGAAAAGCCCCTTTGTGTCTCCTACAACAAGTACCTTTTTAGTTAGAGCTATTATGTTGGAAGCCTTCTTCGATTCTCTATATGCAAACATGACTAATTCAGGGTGATTTTCCTCCCTCCCTCTTGTAACCCCTCATGCCACATTGCTGACTTGACATGGGGTTGGAAATTGACATCTAGAATTCACATGCAGGCGAATCAGTCAGCTTTTCAAATTTTCCATTGTGCAGTCTGTGCAATGACAGTGCCAGTGAAATAAAAGTTTCCTGTGTTGAGGTCTTCCATCTGGCCCACAGCTAGATTTTTAATAGTTTACTCTTGAAATGAAAATTAACAAAATTATTTTTGAGGCATAAAATCTTATGACCAAATAGCAACCAAAATGCATAATGAAGCAAAAAGGAAAATGTAATCAAATCATAAAATAAAGTTTAGACAAATTCAGGAGTGGGGCTGATGCTAAGTGCTACTCATCTTCTTTTAGCTTCCTGGATATAAAAATTTACTTGCCCTTTCCTTTGGTTTGGGGGCAGAGCATTCCCTCCTCTCATTTCTGCCCCAACCACATTTGAAATGAATGAATATAATGACTATTGAATTATAGGGAGAGCATGAGAATTGAAAACATTTCAATCCTGACTCCCCCCAGCAAGCATGTTAAGGCTCTTTCACCTTAGTCCTTCATCTCTTGTCTTCCTCACGGTGCTTTCCAACTGCAACTCATCACTGAGCACGAGGAGTACTAAGGTTTGGGAGTTGCAGGAAAATATGGTCCTGGCAGATTGCACTTGTCAAGGATTCCACAAAAATGATGGCGACTTTCAATTAAATCATAAAGATGACATGAGATATGGAAAATATCAGTATTCATTAGGCATCATTTCTTGGAGTATTTAGAATGAGCCTCTTCCTTGTTTTTCTAGAAAGCAGTGCCTAATGACCGGAGAGAATATATATGTCACTATTTCAAATTGTAGAATAAAGGTAGAAGGAGAAATGGCCATGTCCCAAAACTATGAGGTCATTTAAATACTGCTACTCCTAGGTTTAATGAGATACTTAAAAGATGGGATTTTAAAACATACTATATGTGCAGAAAGATAAGTTGCTAATTATTCTAGTATACCAAATTATCCAGAGAAGCAACACATTCAGAAAGGCTAAAACAAATTTATAGGAAGATAAGGGAGGTGACTTTTCCATAGAGGAAAGGGCAGAACTGATGAATTTCATGGAAGATTTAGACAGCAGAATGTCCTTTTACTTTAGAAATACACTATTTGATTCATTCCATTTCTCCCTTTACTAAGAAAAAAATATATACATAGTTAGAATTCTAAAGTCTTCATAAGGACTATGGAATTAGGAGTATAGGTAAGAAAGAGTATCTTTTTCTACAGAAAAAAATAACTTGCATTAAGAACCCAGGGAGACAGCAGGAAGCAGGCACCTTGCGAGGGTCGCTGTTCCTGTGGGCTCTGGGATAGCCATTGTACCAATGTCTGACTTCCTCCTGGCCCACTGTGCCTCGGGCATCATGGGTTATTAGTACTGTTGTTGCCTTCAAGACCATAATCAATGGTTTTCTGGGAGAGGGAAATAGTCATTAAATGAGTCTTGGACCTTGGCATGAGCAAACTGCCATTTAAAAGCAGACAAGGGGGCCTCCCGGGTGGCGCAGCGGGTGAGCACTGCGCTTTGGAGCTGTTGGCAGCTGTGACACGAGTTCAACGCCCGGCAGGGGAGAATCCCACATGGTGCAGCAGACCTCTCCTGCCTTGCCCGCTGCTCCCCTCGGCAGTGTATTTCTGATCTGCCTGTTCTGCTCCCTGCTCTGTCTCTGGTGAACCCTCTCGCCGCCCCACTCCTCTGTCCTGTACCCCAACTTGTATGTATAAATAAAAAGTAAATTAAAAAAAATTAAAAAAAATTTAAAAGCAGACAAGGAAGCCAGAGCTACAAATAAGACATCGAATTGCCTCAAATGAACTTCAAATGAGAATCTGCTCTGTGGGTCATCAAACCTTGTGTAAAGACAATGTGTTCTTTTTTTTGTGGCGGAGCAGGATTTCAAGTGGAACCTTTAATAGGAATAGGCATAGGCTTGGATCCTAAATGCATCAGCCCCTCTTAACTCAAATACCTAGAGACGTGCCATTCCTTACAGCACTGTCCCAGAGTGATACCTCACGGATGGGCTCCATCCGTACACACAGTGAAGATCTCGTGAACTAGTGAGCTTTGCTGAAAGTCAATGCCAAAGACCACACCTATCAGCGGGGCTTGAGGATACCCCACGGCTGCCAGGGCCACCTTCATAGTCAAATCCACACTCTGCTTCTGTATTCCTCACTAACATGGAACAAAATTATATTTTGAAAATCCCTGAAAAAATATTTTCAAGTCATTGTCTTGACCTTTTCCAGGTGATTTCTTAACCTTTGCCAATTTTCTATGCTGCTTACATTGTCTGTGGGTTATACGGGGCTAAGTGATTCCTGAAATTTAGCCTACAGCTTATCAACAATTGTCGTCCTTCTCTTTCTTTGAAGAAATCACTGTAGAACCTGCTCTGTGAAATAACTGAGAAAGCAGACAGGGACCAGGATGCACAAGTGAGTGGTCAACTGTGCCACTGCGACCCTGGGGCAAAATCGTGAGAGAAAAGACAAAATTACAGGGACAGAGCCTGAAAGATGCATTAACATGGGTACCCCCACCAAATTAAAGGAAACGTCGTTTTCTTTCTTTTTCTTCAGATAAAAAGAACAAAATGCAGTTGGAGAAATTAGAGCAAAGGATTCCCCGTCCTTCTCTGGGACTTGCCTTCCCCCCACCCCCACCCTCCTCCACAGCAGTGCTGCTGTCTCCCCAACACCCCTGGGGCCAGGGAGGCCTGCCATGCTGAGGACTGGCATTTACTTCCATTTCTCTGTTCCTTTGCTTCATCTTGTGCCCCTGCTGAAGATAAGGAGAAAGCATTTGTTAGATTAAAGATAAGGTATTTTCATAGGCTTAGCAAAGAATATCTTTTTTTTTTACTATATAGCCATTTAAATGTTTCTCACAATTTAAGCAGGCCTAGGAATATATTATCTGACTCATCAGAGGACTTGGGATATTTGAGCTGAAAATGCAGGCATGGAGTATCTTTAAAGACAGATAAATCATTTTTTAAAAAGATTTATTTGTCTATGCATACAAGAACTGGGGTGTAGGCCAGAGGTGGGGAAGTGAGGATTCACCAGAGTCAGAGTGGGGAGCAGAACAGGTGGATCTACTGAAGTACACTGCTGAGGGGAGCAGCGGGTGAGACAGGAGAGGTCTGCTGTGCCACGTGGGTCAGCTCCCTGGCTGGGGCTCAAACTCCTGCTGCAATGGCTGTCAATAGCTTGATAGCGCTGAGACTTTAACCCCTGTGCCACCAGGGAGGTCCCCAGATAAATTACTTCTAATAAATATATGTCACATTGAAAATTTGCTTCTACACTTGGGCACAATGAACTCAACTCTTTTAAGCAGTTTTAGAAAAACCTAATCTTGAATTGAATTCTTATCCCTTGTGGGCTTGTTCAGACACTCTAGTTTCCAGAATTCAACATAGAAAAAATAGTAACAATTGACATAATGCCAATTTGCAAATGTCATTGATGGTGGTGTCATTGTAGGCCTCACATATTAAGTGTTTGCTATGTTTTCCATATGTGAGAAAACGAAGATACTGTACCTTACTTTTTATTAAAAACAATGAGGTATATTCGACATATATAAAAATCTACATTTTAAGCATACCTCAATCTGTTTTGAAAAATGCATACGTTTACTCACACCACTCTCAAGATATAAAACACCCCAACTACCCCAGAGTTCCCTTCTTAATTATTAACCCTATGCTTGCTGGAACCAACAATTGATTTAGTAACTATCACCATAAATTACTACATCTCTAGAAGGGAGGATAAGAGTAGGTGATCTCTGAGCTAACTTTCTATTCTAGTAGCCTACGAATCTTGGGAAAAAAATTACTTTTGAGCTATGTATGTGTATATAAAGCATGCTCATTATAAACATTTATAAATTTTAAAAATACCCAAAAGTAGACACAAACAAAAGGATCCCGAACAATTCCACTATTGACAATAACCTCTATAATTAATATTATGGAGTATTTCCTTATGGTATTTTTCTATATTTTCCCTACATATACAGTCATAAATTTTAACTTTAATAATGAAAAATGCAAAGAATATTATAGACAACAGTATAACATGTCCAGAAAATATTCACTGTCCAGATATAAAATGTGCTAATATTTTTCAACTCTCCCCTCTTTGTTCTTTATTGTACTTAGGAAAAATTATAGAAAAATTTAACTATTTATGGGTAAATTAAATTACAGGTAAATTAGAACTATTTCTCTTCCTTCTCAGAGACTGCCAAATCCTTATCAAAGTGTGAATCAACAACTTGTGTGTTTTTATACTTTTATAAGCATATTTACAAACATGCACACATATTGACAAATATGTAGTGTTACTTTAATTTGTATAAATAATATTTTTATTTTATTTTGTTTTCAACCACCTACCAATTATTATTACAAAACTATAAAAGAAATATATTGTGATCTGCCTACGTGTCTACCATATTTCTTGGGTTACAATTGTTTCCCATGCTCCAGTTTCTTCTGGGTTCAATTTTCTTCTTACTGTTGTACATCCTTTAGTAGTTTTTAAAGAAAGGGTGTGTGAGTAACAAACCTTTTTATTTCTTGAAAATTGCAGAGAGCATGATAGAGAAACAAGCATAGAACTTTGTATTGACAACTATTTTCATCCACGTTTTGAAGACCATTGTCTTCTACATTTTTGATGTTGAGAAGCCCACTGTACTTAAAATACTTACCTTTTTGTAGGTTAACTCTTCTTTCTAATTGTTTTGAATTATTTTTTTTCCTCTTTGTTTTGGTATCCTTCAATGCCTAAGTGTGGATTTATTTTAAATATGAGTCCTGCTTATTACCTCTGATTCTTCTTTTATCTTGAAATTCAGAATTTTTATTCTGATAAATTCTCAGCCATTACCTTTCCAATACCATGTACTACCTCCTTTTAGCACTCCTATTGAACACAAACACCCTGGTTATTCTTCTGTTCTTTGTTTCTCATGTCTTTTATATTACTATATTTGTATTTTTTCCTTATTGTCAATTTTTCATAGTGCTGTTCATTTCTTATAGTTTTATATCTGCTTTTAATCTTTCTTGACATATAGAATTCATTTATAAATTCTTTAAAATTTCATACTCAGTTTCTCCTAGCGAAAATTGTCTTAGGATTTTATTCAGTTTCTCATTAATGTTGGAGCATTTCCATGAGTGTTTTGTAGGTCTTAAAATCATAAACTTATCTTCAGAATTCTATTTCTTCTGTAGGAACTTTAAGTGATAGTTTCACATTTCCAATTTCCATCTACATTGGGAATAATATTGGTCTGCAATTAATTAAAAATTTCTCTGCTTGTGTATTATGATATGACTTTGGATGGCAAATTTATGTTTCAAACTCATGGTGCATTTGCGGTTTGTATTTATCACAGAGGTCTATTATTTCCCTATGCAGCACTCTGAGAAGACAAGTCTCTTTGTAATTTATTTTTTTAAGATTTATTTATTTATTTTTTTAAAGATTTATTTATTTATACATACAAGCTGGGGTAGAGGCCAGAGGAGCGGGGCGGCGAGAGGGCCCACCAGAGACAGAGTGGGGAGGAGAACAGGCAGATCAGAAATACACTGCTGAGGGGAGCAGCGGGCGAGGCAGGAGAGGTCTGCCACACCATGCGGGATTCTCCCTGGCTGGGCGTCGAACTCGCATCATGCTGCCAACAGCTCCACAGCGCAGCGCTCAACCGCTGCGCCACCAGGGAGGCCCAAGATTTATTTTTGCATACAAGAGCTGGGGCATAGGCCAGAGGTGTGGGGGGTGAGAGGATTCACCATAGACAGAGTGGGGAGCAGAATAGGCAGATTGACTGAAATACGCTGCTGAGGGGAGCCTCAGGTGAGACAGGAGAGGTCTGCTGCACCACGTGGGAAGCTCCCTGGCCCAGGACCTAACTCATGTTGTAGTGGCCACAGACAGCTTCACAATGCTGAGACTTAACCCCCTGCGCCACCAGGGAGGCCCTCTCCATGTAATTTCTTGAGCTAGTAGTTCTAGACTTACATATGTAGAAGTATCATTTCAAGCTCCTTGGAGAGGTCCAAGGTTCCAGGTGGACATTTGAACCCACGTCCATAGCTGTAGGGCGTATATTTGAAGAAACAACCAATTTGTAGTCCCTGAGGGCTACTGCATCTTCAGTTAACCAGACAGTTGCTTTGGCTTTCAAATTTCTCTTCACTTCTATCGCATTTGCTTTCTTGTCAGCTGAGCTATATCTTTTTAAATATTTTAGCTACCTCTTATTTCTAAGCAGTTATATTTGGAGGGGTTCTGCACTACCCCACTATTTTAATCACCTATGCCTCACAGTAAACCACCTCAAAGCTTAGTGGTTAGAAAATGATTTATTATTTCTCATGATTCTATAACTAGCTAGGCAGTTTACCTGCTCCAGGCAGTATCCGCTGGGGCTAGAAAATCCAAAATGAGTTTTCTGATTCCAAGGTTCTCTCCATGTCCCTCATCCCCCAATTCTACAGTATACCCTGAGTGTCTTAAAAGGTGGTTGGATTCTTACAAGAGCAAGCATTCTAAGACTGCAAAAGCAAGACTCATAAAGCCCAACCTAGAAGCCACACCAAACCTCCATATTTCTCTAGAATCAAAGCTTCTGAGTCTACATTCATCTTTACATGCTCTCAAGTTCTTGTTGAAAAAATATCTTTATATATTTAAAATGTTCTACTGATTCATTAAATAATTCCCCTCATGTCATTTATGCTATTCTGGTTTTTCACAATTATAAATTACACAACACTAAATATTCTTTTTAAAATAGGAGATTGATTAAAAGTTCCCATGCATGACTTTAACTACAACAGGCTATCAGCATATCAGTTAATTTTTTATATATTTTTTCATACTACTATCCTTTGTATTCTTTTGACCCTGCCTCCTTCCCCCTTCTTTTAATCTCAGAAACCCCACTTTGTGTCCACTAGTTTTTACAAGTATTTTGTTTTGTCAAGTCATCTCACATAAATGCCTAATATTTATTTTTATCATTCTGACTTTACTCCATACAATTCCCTCAAACTCCTATTTTGCTGTAAATGGTAACACTTTGTCCTTGCTTGTGGCTGAATAGTACTCCATTGCTTGTATATACCATATATTCTTAATAAAGTGCTCTGTGGGCACTTAGGTTGTTTCCATGTCCCAGCTATTGTAAATAATGCTGCAATAGGGCCTCCCCAGTGGCGCAGCGGTTAAGTGCTGTGCTGTGGAGCTGTCGGCAGAGTTCGACACCCGGCCAGGGAGAATCCCACATGGCGCGGCAGATCTCTCCTGCCTCGCCCGCTGCTCTCCTCAGCAGTGTATTTCTGATCTGCCTGTTCTGCTACCTGCTCTGTCTCCGGTGAGCCCTCTCGTCGCCCCACACCTCTGGCCTGTACCCCAGCTTGTATGTACAAATAAAATAAATCTTTAAAAAAAAATGCTGCAACAAACATTGTAGTGCACATAATTTTTTTGAGTAAATAAATAATTCATATTCTTGGAAAAAGTGCTCAAAAGTGGGATTTCAGGATCATATAGTAATTCCAATTTTAGCTTTTTTTTTTTTTTTTTTACATACAAGCTGGGGTACAGGCCAGAGGCGTGGGGCGGCGAGAGGGTTCACCAGAGACAGAGTGGGGAGCAGAACAGGCAGATCAGAAATACGCTGCTGAGGGGAGCAGTGGGTGAGGCAGGAGAGGTCTGCCCCACCATGTGGGATTCTCCCCGGCTGGGCGTCGAACTCGCGTCGCCACTGCAGACAGCTCCACAGCACAGCGCTCAACCGCTGCGCCACCGGGGAGGCCCTCCAATTTTAGCTTTTTAAGGTAAAGCCAGATCATTTTCTGAACATCTTTACAACCCCCTCCTCCACCGCCCCAATAACAGTTTCTCTTTCTCTGCATCTTCTTCACCACTTCCTGTTGGGGGTTTATTTGAAATGTGTGTCCTCTTACAGGTGTGAGATGATTCCTCATGTGGTTTTGACCTGTATCTCTCTTGTTAACAGTGATGTTGAACATTTCTCTATATATGTATCGGTTTTCTGGATGCATTTGCAAATTGAATTATTTATTATTCTTTCGATTCTCTGTTTGCACTGAAAAGTGCAACAGAATTTTGTATATTGATTTTATAACCTGACACCTTGCTTTAGTCATCTTTTGTTTCTAATGGATTTTGGTGGAATCTTCAGTATTTTCTCTATATAGTATCATATAGTCTGAAAATGATAGTTTTACTTCTTTTCCAACTGGGATTATTTTTATTCCATTGTCTGATTGCTCTAGCTAAAACTTCTAACACCAAGATAAACATAAGTGGTAACAGAGGGTTTCCTTGTCTTGTTCCTGTTCTTAAAGTGAAATCTTTCAGTTTTTTACCATTAAGTATTATATTGGCTATAGGGGTGTGATACACATCCTTTAGCATATTAAGGTGCGTTTCTTCTATTCCCATCTTGTTTGGAGTTTTTATCAAAAATGGATGCTGAATCTTGTCAAATGCTTTTTCCATAGCTATTGATATTATCAAATTTCTTTTGTTGTTGATAAAATGTATCATCTTGATTGACTTATGATATTAAACCATTCTTGCATCCCTGGGATAAATTTTACTTGATCATGATGTGCAATCCTTGTAATGCATTGTTGGATTTGATTTGCCAGTATTTTTTGAAAGTTTACTGAAGGTTTTCACACCAATATTCATCAAAGCTATTGGCCTGTAGTTTTCTTGTGCTATTTTTCTTGTTTTGCTACTAGAGTAATGGTATCATAAAATGTAACAGGGAACATTCTCTCTTCTTGGATTTTTACATACAGTTTAAACAGGATGAGCGTAAGTTCTTTAGGCGTTCAATAGATTTTGCTTGTAAAGTCATCTGTCCCTGAGCATTTGTTTTTGGAGGGATTTTTTATAACTATTTAATTTCCTTGGTTGTGATCAGTTCATTCAACTCTTCTGTTTCTTCTTGGTTTAGTCTTCTATTAAACTGTATCATTCTAGAAATATGTCCACCTCTTAAAAGTTATTAAATTTATTAGTGTGTTGGTATTCATGGTAATTTATTATGACACTTTGTATTGTTACATATATTTTTAATTCAGTTATAGCATTTTTTATATCCACTAATTTTATTTGTGGCAGTCTTGTATTTTATCTGTTTTAATCATCCATCATTCTTAATTTAGTGAGCATGGTTTTAATTGTTACTTAAATTCCTTATCAGACAGATTCCTCAGTTCTTTTGGATTTAGACTCCTCTTGGCTTTTTGTTATTGTTGTTGCTGCTGTTGCTCAGCGTTTGTGGTATGTTCTTCGGTCTCTTCATTTTTAGCTTTTTTGAATTGTAATAGGGAACTTCCTTTTCTTGTCTTGATAAACTGACTTTATACCCTTCCTATAAGTAGCTAAATATAATCATAGGATTTTTCTCCAGGATCTTCAGGTGTCTGATACATCACCGACCAGTGCCAGATGCCTGGGGCACTGGTGCAAGTAAGGCATAGAAAGTAGGCACTGAAGCTAACCTCCAGTGAGCAGCACATTTTCAAACGTCCTATAAAGCTGTGGGTACTGAGTTGTGTAGTGGGGATCCACAGTGACCCTCTCCTCTAGGCCAACAACTCAGATAAAATGTCTCAACCAACTTCACACCATTGTCAATCTCTAAACTGTAGCTGTACAATAGATTTACTGCTGTATGAGGATTATAATTGAGACAGTGTTACAAACTAAGGATTATTCACTTTGCCTTTTATGTATGAAGCCTTGTCAGTGGGGTGCTCTCTTGCTGTTAATATGCAGGTGGCTTAAACTCTGTTTAATAACAGTATTTGCTTTAAATCTTGACGTTGCCCCCCCCACCCCCCAGCAGGAGTAAGGAAGATGTTTCACATATCACAGCCATTGTTGAAAACAATAGCCTCTTCTATAGGGAGATAGATGATCTCATCTGGTTCTCTCAATTCTCTTTTGGGAGCCACAGACTCAAACTGACAATTACCAAGTTGCACTCCTACTCCATAGTTCTCAAGTGGTGCACCCTCTGACCTGCATTCTGGCTGTTTGCACCCTTTCTCCAGTATAGTCCTTGGGTTTTAAAGTCTTCAATGTGGGTGTGTACCCTTGAGTTAACAAAAGCAGAAAGGCTCCATATGACAGCTGCCCTCCCTCTCTTGAGCTGTGCTGCTCCGCTATAGCTATAGATTCAAATGCAGTTTAATTATAGTTTTTCCTACCACTTTCCATCCAGCCATTGTTCTTCATTCATACAGTAGTCATCTCTTTGTCATCCGGGTGTCCTTGTCTTCTTTAGGTGTAATTTGTTTGTATATCTTGAGGAGATAAACTGGTTGTCTTCATTCTACTGCCATCTTATCAGACTTTTGACAATAAATATTCTTGTGTTTTGCCTTTCTACTCTGTAATTCCAATTCCATCTCACTGTATTTAATTTCCTTGAAGATATGACGCATGGGAGCTACCAGATAATCTGTATAAATTCAACTGTATAAATATTTCTGTTGGAATCACTGACATTTCTTGAGCCACACTGTTCTCTGTTGTATCAACTATTTTAGAAAAAGCACTATGGTTTAGGGAGCAGTATGGTATCATCAAAGAATTTTATACTGGGAATATTTGAATTACAATTGATAAATCAAGTGACCCTGTATAAGTCCCTTCTTCCTTGGAATTGAGTGTCTAAATTAATTTTGAACTTTAAGTTTTGACAATTTGGGTAAAAGAATAGATTTGTGTTTACAGTCAGGGAAAACAATTTGACATAAGAAAGGAAAACAGATTTGTTCTGGTACTTTCTATGGATATTGGTCACACAAGGAAAGTAATAATATCGACAAGAAGAAATGTAGATCGAAATTTTATAGTCCATGGGCAACAAAAGAACAAAAGGTAAGATAGCACCGAGCAACTTTCATTCAAATTTTTCAGATTTAGTCTCTTCATTACTTCCTATTGGAAATTTCTCTACTGTATCATTTCTGCAGTTTAGCAGGGTAATTTTAAATATGTGAAGACATTTAAGTAAAAAGAAGAAAAGTTTATAAAATTATGTTTGTATGGGTTTACATTTTTTGAAGTCTTATGGTATCCATGTTTGACACAGATGCTATTGTATTTAGTTTTAAGTGATGTTCAAGACCACTATGGGAAGACCGATTCTTACTTTAACACATTATCAAGCTTTAATCTGCTGTGATGCAGGAGCTCAAGAGCGTGCAACATGGCCTTCTGGGAGAGAAGGAGAAGATGTAGGGACACAGGTGCTGGGAGAGAGCAAAATCAGTATCAACACACTCATGTCTTACATGCTTGACCCACAACTCACTTAATCCACACGTTTTTTTTCACATTTCAGTATTTTAAGTCAGGAATCACACTAGTGAGCCTGACCTCTTTTGTGTAATTCTCATCAGCCCTCAAGGCATGGAAAAGGGCTAGACGCAAGTCATCATTCTAGATATATTTTATTTTCTGCTGAGACATTTAGAGTGTTGCTAAGGAAAAATTCCAAAATGTGGTCTGTCCATGCTCTTATTTTTCTTTGCTATTCCCTGAGGCACATTCAACTCAGCAAATCGTTGTGTAGACACTCAGGTCCACAAGTAGGGGTGTGAGAAGATCGGGCACAAGGCAGACTGTTTCAGCCAAAACACACACAAGTGCATTTACACATTCTTTAGGACAAAGATTTAGTGTTGTGTTTAAAATCAGATATACTTAAACAATTCAGTAGATAGCTTCTGGAAAAGCAATGCTTCAGAATCAGCTTGGGATTGCTAAAATAATTTGATCACTCCAGGAGGCCAGGGAATGAAATAGAATTTTTTTTTTTTTTTTTAAATATCTAAGCTCCAAAAACCAGGGTACTAATGATTTGGATATGCTGGGGCTTATCTTTGTTCCGTAAAGATGGTAAGATTCTAGGGGTAATCCTTTCTCCTTATACTGTATTATTTGGTATAAAAAGTTTTAAAGTTTAGCCCATGCCATGCTGTGGGACTTGGCAGAACCCAGGAAATCCAATATGCCATTTACAAACAGTTCTAAGGCCAGTTTAATCAATTGTAAATCCCACCATAGGGGCCACTTACCTATTAGTTAATCTTCTTGCTGACTCTCTGTTGGGTCATTTACACTGTCAACCTGACTATTCATTTCAACTGTAACCAGAAAGGAAAACAAAAATGGTTAGCTATTTATGAAGCCCATTTCTCTTAAACACATTAAAATGTCCCATGAGTTGGTATTTTCCTGGTTTCCTATCTTCCTTGTCTTTTTTTGAGCTCATTTTCATTCATTTAATATTTGGGGACCAGTCTTACAGGTTTTTAGTGGGATGAGGGAATAGAGAGGGCAGAATTGCCTCTTTACTAAGCTGTAGAAACTGAGTTATCATTTCATATCAGATTTTTGGGTTGACATTTGGGTGTATTTATTACTATCTTTAAGTAAATTCAAAGACTTTAAACGATGTCTAAGAAAACAAAAAATAAAACAAACAAAACAGATCATTGATATACAGGGAGGAAAGCAGTTCTTTTTAAAAACAACAATGTCAATAGGCTTGTTTGGTTTGCTATCTTTCAGTTTTGAAATTCAAAACAGATCCTGTAAATTTGCAAATGGGTGCAGCCCTGTTGCACACCATGAAATAGAAAAGCAAAACATCTCACTACATCAAACAACAATGATACAATGTATGCTTTTACTTTACTGAGGGTATTGTTCTATGTGAGCATTTGTATTAAAAATAGAATACATAATTACTTCCATTGTCTGCAGGTAGCCCGGAGCAAGCACAGCTATCACTCTGAAAATTTTCAAGGGTCAGTGGCTTCAATTAGGTTAATTTTTTTAAAAAAAAATTATTTATTTATTTAGGCATACAAGCTGGGGAACAGGCCAGAGATGTGGGGTAGCGAGAGGGTTCACCAGAGAGTGGGGAGCAGAACAGGCAGATTGACAAAATACACTGCTGAGGGGAGCAATGGGCGAGGCAGGAGAGGTCTGCTGCACCATGTGGGACTCTCACTGGCTGGGCGTTGAACTCTCATTCACCGCTGCAGACAGCTCCACAACACAGCACTCAACCCCTGCGCCACCAGGGAGGCCCTAAGTTGATATTTTTAAGGCATCAAAATTGATGCCTTATTGTTGATATGGTATTGTAAGTTGAAAGAATTAATATACAAATGGACAATGGCCAGTCCATATGCAACAATAGAACTGACTTAAAATCTCTGCAGTAACCAGTCTAGGCAACCAAAATACAATCTATGCAGCACTCAGTTCAGAGTGCTGCGTCTTGGTCAGTGACTGCCAGCTTGCCTATATTTTCCCCGGCTTCCAAGGAGGACCCACCAGGGAAAGCCAAATAATTTACCAGACAAATCATCCACTTCTAGTTAACCCAAGTCCAGCTTCTCCACATCAACAAGCTCCCATCCACAGGAAGTATTATCTGCTGTTAACTATGAAATTTAACAACTTTCCTGCCTGCTTTTTGAGTTGGTCAAACACTAGTGACAATGACTGACATCCTTACTAGAGTAAGCTCTAAACTAGTAACCTCTGTTCTCATTTGAGGAACCATAAGTTATTTGCACAAAATCAACAACCCAATTATTTTTTTCCTTGAACACAAAAGCTTAAGTAAAGTAAGAGTGGCAGATAACTGGTTTTCACACTCCAAAGATACTTGAAAGACAGAGTTGCTTTATATGGCACCCCACCCAACTCTCTCTCAAGGAGGAAGGTTTAAAAACTAGATCGCTTTGTTCTCACTGGCAAACTATCCTGGGATTCTGATGATCGGTGAGCAACTTCTAAACCTCTGGTGTAAAGTGATCAGAAGCAGCAATTCTGCTTATATAAAGATAATAATATTTGCACTTTCCATCCTGATCTACATAGTTCACACAAATCAATGTGGAGGTGTGAAGGATAAAATACAGGAGAACATCCCTATTCTGTTTCTTCCTCCAAGTGTTTCAAGCTCAAAAACCTAGTAATATGTGTTCCTATAAAAATCATTTCATGATCAAATAAGCTTGGGAAAAACAACATTAAGCGAGGTCAGTAAATTACTGCGGAGACTTCTGAGAGCCTGTGACATGCATGGTGAATGTCCAAGTGAGGACTAAAACTTAGTGTTTTGTACATTTATTTTCTTTTTATTCAATGAGCGTGATATGGGCCTCATATTCAGAAATGCTGAATAACTAATTAAGAACTATTTCTATGTTGTCACAGTTGACTAGGGCAGGTTGAGTACAAATGAGCATGAATAACGTGGTAGCTTTCAATGGAAGGACCTGGGATTTTAAAAACCTTCTTCTTAATAAGGCCTTCTTGTAAGTAAAAATGAAAGTTTGTACAGAATGACTAATAATTAAGGAAGGCAATTCAAGTGATGATAAGACTATCTGAGGGCAGAATATCTGGTATAGGAAACTATTTAAAGCTACCAGGCGACTTCCGTGAGCAGCTGAAATTTTCCCAAGGTTATTAGCTCTGTGGTCAGAGGAAAAAAAATGTTTATTATATCATATGTGCTCAAATAGTTGTTTTTCTAATACAAGCAATGCTATTTCAAAGCGTTCTCAGAATTGTTGTACAAGGGCAAGGGTATATTTATATTCCTGAGGCTTAGAATCTTTAGATGTCTTCAAAATGAGATGTGAATAAGGAAAGGTTTATAAATTTATTTCCAAGGTGCTCTTAAAACCTGACTATGTTCTTGGCCAAGCCATCCACGTGACACAATGAGGTGAAGCGATGAAGTTCCAAGGACAAACTTAGCCCAAACTCAATCCAGAGCTGCCTTGAATGCTTGAATTGAGCAGAGAGAATGTTGACAAGCATGTTTCTTGAGAAGTGAATGCTATTTCTGCAGTTTGCCAGCTAGACTTCAGTCTAGCTTAGCCTTGGAATTATCCACTGTGACCTTAGAATTGTAAGGTATGATTAAACTTGAGGGAATGCTATTTTAAACAACTAGTGTCAGTGGTTTTTTTAAAGGCTGGCAATTTTCTTAGTTCCTAGCAGAAAATGGTTTTTGAACTTTATCTTGTTCTAACTCAATATGTTGATTTATAGACTAGAGAGGTCCCATAATCTTAAATTACATACAGAAAATATGCAAGGTTTGTACTTTGTATGAGTTCAAATAGCTCAGAATCTTACTGTCAGGACTTGTAGAGTTTCCTGTGTCACCAGAGCCTTCACTTTTTACAGGAACTTTAGGTGTGGCCTCTCCTTGAGCTGAAAGAGTGAAAGAAGATAGTGCTTGATTAATGGAGAATTATACAAGCCTGACTGCCAATTGTTCTGTCACCCTCCATTGCTCTCTTAAATTTAAAAATACTCCTGGGATCCACCTTCTTTTGCCTGGAAGGTTAAAGGAGGGAATAGTGGGTTAAATTGCTTGAATACTTTAGTGCTGTCATATTCCAAATTCTCTTTAATTTCTGAGATAATCACATACATACATACACAATTTCTCAAATTAGAAATCTGGTAGCATGAAAGCAGGGAAACTTGGCTTAATCAGAATAACCTACAATTTAAATTTAGAGAAATTTGTATGTTTGCTTGCTTATGTGTGCATGGTTACAGAGCTTAACCTCTGTTGAGTGACAAAAAAAAAAAAAAAGAAAAGAAAACCTATTTTAGGCTTAGGCAGCCTGAAAAATGGAGAAACTCATTTTTCTGGCAGTGAAATTTTTGGTTTAAACACAAAAGAATGGCTTATTTGCTTCCCTAGGAGACCTTCCCAAATGCTGCCATTTTGGATTGCTGAAAATTCCATCGTTAATTTTCATTGTGATTGTACTCTTATTTGCACAGCTTCAGAAGGTGTGGTATCTATTAACTGTGATTGAAGCAGAATAAAAAGCCTAACTATCCTAGAAAGGGAATCAATTTACTTATTGTGAGATATTTTCCAAAAAGTCAATAGGACAAAAATCTTTTATTTCTTAGGTACATTTCTATTATGTTTTCACAACTTAAAGAACCAGGGCATTTGCAAATAGATATACAGATACAGGAAAAAAATTGCAAAGTGTTTACTGTTTTTGTACTTTTTTTTTTAAATAGAAGATTTTCATTAAACGAGTATTTATTGTTATATATGTTAAATTTGGTGTGCTTGTTGGTGAAGGTGAAGAAAAGCTGGCAAAGATCCAGTTTATACTCTCTTCAAAGGATGATATCTTCAAAGATAGAAAGTGCTCCTGATAATGATTTATTGAAGCTGACAATCAAGAAATATGGTGACTATAGTTGACAATACTTCGTTGTCTATTTGAAAGTCACTAAGAAACTAGATCTTACTTTTTTTTACTATGATGAAAACTTTTTAACTGTATGGAGACAGATGATAACTAGACTGTTATGAAGATCATTTCCTAATGAAGATCATTTCCTAATATATGCAAATATTGAATTATTACCTTTTACAACCAAAACTAATATAAGATTATACGTCAATTATATTCCAATAAATTTTTTTTAAAAAGAAATCATTTTTTTCATGGTCTTCATAACAAATTAGAGACCACACAATGTAATCTAGACAGGAAGGTATGGAAAGATGGAAGAGGTATAGAATATTGGTGCGGGATCAGATAAAGGTCTTGAATTCAATGGAACAACTAGAGTCTTTATTGAGAAAAAAGTATGACTGAAAGGTGACCAGATTTTGAATCTGGGAAGGTGAATGGCTGGAGGTCGATACTTGAAGACATAAAAAACAAGCAGAGTTGGGGAAGGTAAAAAAAAAATGTCATTTCCAATTTGAGGTCTGTAGTACATGCAGTGTCAGGTTAGTGGAAATGCCTAACAGACTTTTGCATTCAGTGCTGAAGAAGAATATTATGAATCGGACACAATTACATGGGTATTTGCGTGATATCAACATATAATTAGCACTGATAATATGAAAGTAGATGAGATAAGTCAGGAAAAGGATACTACAAAAAAAAGAGTCATAGGTTTCCAAGCCCTTCGAGGACAGCATGAAAGTAACTGTGACGTGTGTGCATGTGTGACAGGTGTATGCATGCATGTGCATGTGTGTATGTGCTACATTTGAAAGATGGAGGGCAATGACAGACAGTTGTTACTCTGACATGCATGTGGAACTGGTATTACCCAAATGGTTTCTTCCCTGCTGGGCAATGCAATTGAATGCCCTAGAGAAATGAGTCCATTTCATTTAGACAAGGGAATCTGATGAAAACAAAAATTGCCTTTACAGCCTATTTATTCCAGTTTTCCTGTCCCTCCCCCATTTTGATTGCTGCTGTTTGGAACACAAACAGATACATATCAGGACACCTAACGGGAGATAAAAGATGCTGAAATAGAATGAATCTGGGACACTCAGTACCATTTCCATTTTCAATTACCAACTGCAACTGTCCTCTTCAAAGCCTTGATTATGGTAACCTTTGTAGGTCAGTTGCATTACATAAGAATTAATAAATGAGGCAGGTCTCATCACAAAGAAGAGATAATGAGATGTATGTAGAATGCAGTTAGATTTTTAAATACATAAACATGAAGAGATGTTGAAAGATCTTCCAAGTTTTTCTTTTGAGATTTAATTGATAATAAACCTCATGCAACAAACGGAACTACAAGTTATTATTTCTCAGCATATGTAGTTGCCTAGGTGTCAGAACAGCTATAGAAAGCAGGCCTGTTTGGATTCATTTTAAGCAGTGTTGACACATTGCAAACATTCTTGAACTGTCTTGACAACTTTTGCCATATCTGTGTTCCAACTTTACTATTAATGCAATGGATTAAGTAATTGTTTAGAAAACCACATGTCCTGTCATTCACTCCATGAGAAACTGTTTCACTTTTCCTTTGCATTAAGTTTGGTCATGGAACTTCCTGTGGCCAATGGGTATTAGCAGAAGTGAATCAAACACATGTTTAAAGTGCATTTGTACCATTGGGGCTTGCCTTCTTGTGCTCATCTTTTTCCCCAAAAAAGAACATGCTTTAGGGAACAGCTGATCCAAGGAGAAGATCTGGATTCAACTCATAACCTGGCATGCTTCTTGGACCACACTAGAGGCCTTTGGTCCTCATATTCATGAACAAAAGAATTGATTGTTGCCCTAAGCCCCTGAAATTGAAGATGGGTTGTTATGCAGCATTACCCTGGTGATAACTAAGATTCTTCCTAATAGATTTTAGTTGAATTTGTCTTAATAGTGTTTCTTAATTTTCTCCCATAGTAATTTTAGCTATAAAATCATAAGCTTGGTTTGTGTCTAATTTTTTAACACATTGCCATAAATGCTAGTTTCTACATCACCTAACATGTACAGAGCCACTAATGGTGCATGTATGAAGCACCGAATTAATGCTTACAGAAGAGATTTCCATTAGCAGGCTAACTCTGTTCACTTCTTAATAGTATTAAGATAGAAAAAAATTGGCCTTTGAGTTTAGGCACTTGTCACATACATTTAATTTCCAAGTTCTCAGAAGGAGGTTATAATTTCACAATCACAGTCGTGAATTTATATTCTTTTAAAGCTACTAATTATTAGGGATTGAACTCAATTAGACTTCACTTTAACCCTAGATTGCCAAATTCCTTCATAGGTGTAGAATTCAAGTGCACCTAAGTGAAAGCAGCTCAAAGACCTATTTGTTGAGGAAGAACAGAGTGTCAATGGAAATACAGAATCTGAAGAACAGTTGAGTCTTTGAGGTACACAGTGTTGTAATGATACGTTTCCCCAAATACCCTTTACCATCAAGTAACAAACACTATTTGAAATTATTTTTAAGTCACCCTTTTAATGGTGTCATTCCAACAACCATAAACTAAATATACTTGACCTTGAAAAGAAAGTTCCAATCCTTGGTGATGTCATAGGATCACCTAATCACATAGCATCCAGTTTTCATATCCAGGCATTTTATAATATGTAAGAATACAAGGCATAATTAACACCCACTCTTATGAAAACGCACCCAAAGTCAATGGGGTCAAAATAGGTCAGATAATACTTAACCAAGATTTACTACCTCCCTAGTCTACAATGAATGCAATAAACCACAAGTCCAGCCTCTATAATTTCCTTCTCTCCACTGACTGACATTTTTTCACTTTTGGTAACTTCCTTTCCTGTTACGCATGATAGATGTGAATCTCAGGAATGCCAGTATCAGATCATCTTGTTAAAGAAGAGGAGGTGTAACTCTTTAGAGTTGGGCAGAGATGGATTCAGCTCCCAACTCTGGCATTTCTATTTGTGTGACCTTGGGTGTGTGCTATGTACATCTAGAGTCTCAGTTTTGCCACTTAGAGTTGGAAGTAAAGCTCCATCTCCCTCATAACATTTGATGATCAAAAGAGATAATGAACTATAACAAATGCTTGACTAAGAGTTTAATACCTACATCTTGATATCTCTTAATCACTCACCCTAAGCACAGAAAGTAAGCTGAATCACTTCATGCTCTTAAGAATTTATCATAATATTCATCTCTGATATCATTCATTCATCCAGTCAGCACATATTGAATATGTGCTATGTTTGAAATTTAATGAAATGAATCGAATGGAGTAGAGGTCTGGCTTGACTGGATTAAATCTCAGAGGAGAAAGCACTATTGCTGTTTGGTAGTGTATTTATTGCTACTGGTTCATAAATTGCTTTTCTTTTTTAGCATTCTAGTCAAAGAACAATTGAATATCAAAAATAAAATGCCATTCATTTCTCTTTCTGGCTTTGAAGTAAGACCATTTTCAATTTCCAAATTCTTCCCCAAGATACAATTTTAGATATAAATTGTATTAACATAGATCTATCGTTCAGTTTTTAAGCTTTGGGTTGAAAATGGGCTCTTCTAATTAATGAGTGCCAGAAATAGGTATTTCTTTTTTGTCAAAAGCAAATATTTAAATTTTGCACCCACAGCTACTTAAAATAAGTCAGGTGCATTGTCCTACATTTCAAAGACTTTGTTTTTACTTCTTGGGGTATAGGGTGTCTAGATTCTCCCTCCCTTACTCCCTCTTTTACGCCATTTGTTTTTGCATTTTACCAACATTCCTATTTGATTGTTCAAAGCTTTCCTTATTGACTTTTAGATATTCTTTGTAAATTAAGAAAATTAATGTTCTGTCAAGTGTATGGCAAATGCTTTCTCCTAGATTGTCATCTCTCTTGGTTTTCTTTACGATATACTAAATAAATTTAACCATGCTTTCTTCTAAAAGTCATAAATATCATTTAAGGGATATATATGTGCCAAGACAGTTGTAAAATTATTTAAGGGCATCATTAACTTCTCAAAAATTTGTTCTTGAGATGAGATTTTTGATTGACTTTTTGGAACATTATTTACCCATTAGATCATCAGTTCAATTTTCCCTTCATTTTAGGGTATTTTTTTCTTCTATGTTGACTTCTAAATTTCAGGGCCTCGTGCTATTCCGTATTCATCCTTTTTTCCTATGTACATAACTTTTCTCTTATTGTTTCAAAATTTCAATGTTATTTTCCACTGTGATAATCTCAAGCTTTTTTTGTCAGTTTTTGGACATTGCTGTTCTTAATGGGTTTATTTAGCTGATAGTTGAAAATTTATCTCCTGAGTTCTTACATTTTTATCACCCTATATTCAGTGTTTTTTCTAACTTCTTCTATAGTAATTGTAGGGATTTTTACTCTTTTAAAAGATTGCTTTTCTCTGTAGTAGATTCTTTATCTACTGCTGGTTTGCTTCTCGCTTGCCCGCACGTGGTCGCTCTCGTTTGCTCCCTTTCCCTCCCTCTCTCCCTCCACCTCCCTCTTTCCCTCCCTTTCCTCCTCCCCTCTCCCCCCCCACTCTCTCCCCCCTCTCCTTGTTATGGCTTCCATGTGCTTGCAGGGTAAGGCAAGCAGCGGGTTCACGTTGGCATCACTCCTTTTTGGTATCTGTGATCCTTTGTTCCTCCAGGAGGTGGCTAGAAGTAGTGTTTTCTTGTGGGAATATTTGTTGGGAGGGCTAGAGAGGCCAGAGCATCTACCATATTGTCTGATTTCTCAGCAAATGTTTCCCACACACAGCCCAAGTTCACTCCACTCTGTATGTGTTGTTTCTGTAACTGTGAGGCGTTATCCTTGGAGTTTAGGAAGTATTTCCAATTCAATGTGAGATTGAAACCTTTTTTTTCCAATAACGTCAGCCTGGGAGCATCTCTATGCTTTCTGTTGTTCCCTCTCTCAGCCTCCCAAGCCAGAAGGCCATGGACCCCATGCAAACCCCATAGAGACTCCTCAGGGAGGGCAGGGACACCTTGTTCAAAGAGGCTGCTTCACCTGCGTCGCCTGAGCACCTCCCACCTGTGTCCTGCTCACAACAAAGATCTTGATTTACTCATTTTCTCTTTGTTTTCTATTTGGTGAAATGCCTGCTTTTTTGCTATAGGTAATTAATTCTAGGCAATTGTTACTGGTCTGCCTTTCCTTTTCCATTTTCCTCCCGGCAGGAGACAGTGAAGTTGAGAATTACAGCAAATTTTCCTGTATGTTTGGGGAGAGGAAGAATTAAAGATGTTCATGACTTCATGCTCTGTGGACCTTTCCCATGTCTGCTTCTCTCACAGTTGGATAAGTAAATAACTAGTATGATGAGAGAGAGAGAGAGAGAGAGAGAGAGAGAGAGAGAGAGAGAGAGAGAGAGAGAGAGAGAGAGAGAGAGAATGAGAACATGCACATGCAGGATTGGGGTAGGGAATTACCTCAGGCTGCTATCTTCTGCATTTCTGGAATTATATCTTTCCTGACTACCAGTGGGTTCTTTTGTTTGATTACTGTCTTCATTGATGTTTGTGTGCTTGTTTGGGGGAAAGTGAGGTTTGAAATCTGACTTCATACCACCCTCTAAACCCAAGACCAGATGCACCGACTCCTTTGAGTTGTGTGACTTGGTGCTCCCCATGGGTGTCACGCACACCTTGCCTTTCTCAACAGCTGGTTTCATAAATATTTATGAGATGATAGTTCTGATTAGACGATATTGTGGAATGAAGGCATATGTCCCCTTCAAGTTTAGATATTGAAGCTGCAATCCTTAGTGTGACTATCTTTGGAGAGAGGTCCTTTATGGAGGTAATTAAGGTTAAATGAGGATCTTAACCTGATAGACCACAGCCTTATAAGAAGAGCGAAAACTGCCTTTGCCACCCTCTGCCACCTGCGGACACCGTGAGAAGGAGGCCGTCTACAGGCTGGAATGGCGCTCACAGCAGAGAAGAACTAGGGCAGCACTTTGAACTTGGAATCCCATTCTCCAGAACTGTGAGAAAGTAAATATTTATGGTTTAAGCCCCCTAGTCTAGCTATTTTGTTATGGCAACTCGAGCAGACTGATACACTTCATTTACATTTAGTTCACAATTCTTTGAGATAAAGCTACAAAAGGTAAACTAACTGTTGCTCAACTCATCTGTTTTTACCCAAACAATCTGATTGCAGAGGTGCTCTTGAGCTCTCTGCCTTGTCATCCTCTGGACAAACACTGATGGTTCCCTTTCCAAAAGCCAAATAAATAGTGAAACTGACAGTATCATATGGAGATGGGGATATTTCCATCTGACTTGGTTTTTAAAGATTTTGCACCCATGCCAAGCATTTGGATAAGTAGACTATCCCTTACAGGGAGGATATTGCTTGTAAAACACTGGAAGACTCTCCTGGACTACCTTTATGTGGCTGTTTTTCTCTTAGTCCATCTTCTTTTGCTGGTTGTGCTGCCCCCAAGGAAATCTGGAAAGCAGTTTCCAGCTTCCCTGGATATGATTGCACCACTGAAGACATTTCACGTTTGACTTAGCTGGATTCTGATCATATTCAACACAGCTAGCTTTTTCTTTCCCTTTTCCAGGCCTCAATTAAACATCTAACTCTCATTCAGGCTCATTATGCATTCCCCACTCCCCAATTTCCTGCTCTAGGTCCTGGCAGGAATGACATACTCAGGTCGATTGCAAAGGCCCGTCTTAGCAGGGGCTGCCAGAGCTGGTCTCAGATCAGGGTTTTCCAGCAGGAATAATACAAGTTGGGGGTCTCTCAAAATTCCCCCTTCCCCCCCACACAATCACACAGCTTTTGTGGCTTTTGTTTTTCTATAGCAACCAGATAAATCTGGACACAGCAGGATCCAAGTGAACATAGAGATATGTATTTTTTTTCCAGAGGAGTCTCTTGATTTTTTTTTTTTTTTTACTCTAATAGGGTTTTAACTATGTAAGGAGCCACAGTGGGGCACCTTTGGGTTTTTCAATGGTTCTTTATGTGGAGTCTTTCATAAGGAAGAAACTTACTGCTTGAAATAACCACAATTGGATTCTCAGAAATTTCATCATTCACTTGAGTCTCCGGAAAGAAATCACCTGTGACTGCTTGGATTGAAATATTGTATGATTATATGTATAGCTCTTTAATAAGAGAATTATATAATCCTATACATCCTTAATTATAGATTCCTTAATTATTTCTACTCAATTTTCACTCTTTGTGTGTTACATTTTCCTGGATAGTAGAATTTTATTTTGAACATTTATTAAAATCTAGTGCATCACCATTGGTCCATGCCCAAAGTTCTAGTAATTTACATAAGGAAGAAAGCTGTAACTAGTAGATTTACAGAAATATAAGAGGATGGTTCCCAGAAGGCTCTGAACTGGAAGAACGCATGTTCAGTTTTGCTAAACTAATTCCATTTACGGTCCTGGTCCTTCAACACAAATTCTTTCAGCTTCAAAGAAAAATGATGGACTTTATTTTTTTCTTCTACTAGTTTTTTTTTAAACATACTTTGCATAAAACTATATAGCACATTGGCCATTCAGTTTTTCTTCGCAAAACTTACCATAGATTCCTATATCTTAAACTTCGTCTGAGAGTTTGTCATTACCAGAGCAAAACACACACACACACACACACACACACACACACACACACACACACACACACAAATAAAAATGCCATTAGTTAGTCAGATGCCTTTTACTAAAGAGAACATAAAGATATCTTTAAGAAGTTGATCATTATGTTTGCCAGCCTCCTCTGTCTGGGGTTTTATTGCCTGTTGAGATTGATTGTAGGTCTATGTTGTCTTTTGCTGTCTGAATAAGACAACTTTTCTCAAGAAATAAATAGGACCCGTGATCATTCTCGATTATAGATTCCTTAATTATTTCTACTCGATTTTCACTCTTTGTGTGTTACATTTTCCTAGATAGTAGAATTTAGATAGCTAAATTCCTTCACAAAGGTGGATACTTGGTCTCAGAAATGGCCATGGCTGCCCCGGGCCACACGGTGATGCTGGAACTCAACTACTTCCACTATATCGCCCAGTAGTAGTGATTGTGATGAGAGTAACTGCAGGCAGGTAAAATGGTACTGGAATTTGGAAAGTGGCTCAGAATCTTCTTTCACTCAGTCACCCCTAGCTCAATTGAAAGAAATGGACTTGAATGTCTTCCATCCCTCAGATGGCTGGAGGAGGGAAAAGGAATGCTAATTTCCAATGAAGAGTAACCCCTGTAGGACTTCCCTGGGGCCAGTGACAGCAAAGCTTGCACAGGAATGGAGTGTGCTTGGGGCTCTGCAGTGTGGACCATTTCCCCTATCAGGTATTAGGGTCAAGGCTTGGTGATTTGATTCTCCTTATCAAGAAGGCCTCATTACTCTGGGAAACCAGGGCGATGGCACTCTGGAAGTCTTATCACTAGATGTGCGTGATGGTTTGATTTGAAAAACCAGGGGAAAGATTCTCAAAATTAGGTCGTGCATGGCTTCCTTGGGCACCAGAGAAGGTTTTTTTTTTTTTTGTTTGTTTATTTTTTTGGGGGGAGTTCAATCAATAATGTAACCCCCCAAGGCTCAAGAATCTTGCTTGTATTTTGGCTGCAGCACCAGTCACTCAGAGCTGACATCAGTGGGTTGCTGAATAGGCTTCCTGAGCCCCTGGGTGCTGAGTATCTTAACTGGCCTATTGCTTCACAGTTTGATTAACTTGTGACTGCTGAATTTTGCTTTTATCTTAACTACTGATGTCTCCAGGCATCCTGATCTCTTCCATAGTCATGAATTTTTTGTTTGTTCCAGAATTTTGACAACCAAAGGATCCCCAACCCTTTGTTTGGCTGCCTTTTGCCTCTTCTCTCAAACTGTCATGGATACTCCTGTATTTGTCAAGCTGACTTCATTCTGTGTGTGGAAACAGCACCTCCAATGAGAGAATGGGCTCTGACAGCTTTAAATAACGGGTCTCGCACCTGCTTTATCTCTTGACATTTAATCTCTTGTTCTAGGAGACAATTCAGGAAACTCTCCCATAATAGAAAAAAATAACATCCTGAATTTTCCTTTCAGGCAAAGAAATCTTAATCCCCTTTTTGTTCATGTATTTTACCAAACTAGAGATCCTGTCACATAACCTCTTCAGCAAGATAACAATTCACCTCTGAGGAGGAGGCAATCCAATTTTGATTTATTGATCTCAGGACACAATGGTTTTCTAAAAAATAGTATAGACCAGTCTCTATGTGATTGTCAAATAAAAGCCCTAAGACTAAATCTTTTAAAGGGGGGAAAGCAACAGAGTATAAGTTTTTATTTTTACAGAATTAAATGACATATTTGCTTGTATTTTTTTTTTCTTACATTTCAAAATAATGCAGCTAGAAGCAGGAATATTCTCCCTGCTCTGTGGATTCCTTTAGATAAATGGTAACCTGAAATTTTAGCTTTCTGGTTCTGTTGCTATTTGGCTGATTTCAATAGAATATTAGTTATTTGTATAATTATAAACCTTATGCCAGTAAGTGTCCTCCATTATGAAAAGACTTCTATTGGGTGGGTGTATATGGATTTTGTGCATAGCATGTATGCATGCTTGGCGGAGAAAAAAAAAAAAACAACCAAAAAAGCAAAACCAAATGGAGTGTTCCTTAAGATTTCATTACATAGGAAAAAAGTAAGTATTTTGTGGCTAAATTGTTACTACTGTATTTTATTGATTTGAGAATAGGTTTTTCCCACATTTTAACATTAGTGATGTTGAGATAAATCAAATAATCAGTGGACCTACAATTGCTAGTAACCTGGATTAAAACCAAGTTCAGAGAGAGAGGATTTTCATTTGCATGGCAGACATGGACAGCAAGATCAGTTTATTAAATCTCCTGCCTGAAGAGTCTGTGCACCATGCTGGTGTATGAATTCAGGGCACAAACCTACATGATTAACACCCTCTGGTGATTCAGCTTCCTTTAGGACACTTTTTAAATCTTCGTGCATCCATGCCAGAGTTAAGCCACCTGTGTCTCGGAGCCTTCTGGAGCCTCTATTGTTGGTGTCTGGGCCATCACCCCGGGTGCCCCTCTGAGGTCCCCTGCAGCTGTGGCATAGCCCTGACGTACTTGAATGGTTTCCCTCCTCCAGTGCCAGCAGCACTTCTCCAAGGGAAGAGCCAGGGTCTCTTGTTCACCTGGCACAGGACAGTCCAGGGGTGCACATGGAAGTCTGAGAGTCATTTGCTTGCAAAACGCTCTTCACTCAAAAGTGTTGGGGCTCAACACCCCCGGGGCACTCTCAACTAGTGAGGGAAAGTAGTTTTGGATAATACCCCAGTGTTCCCATTCTTTTTCAGAATTTCTCAACGCAGCAATCCTGAGGTGGGCTCTACATAGTTTCTCATAGGGTCTTCTGTGGGATTGAGCCCAGCAGCTCCTCACCTCTGCTTCATCAACTCCTTTCTTTCTCCTGTTTCACCAGGTCCTCGTTTATGCTTCCTGGGACCATCTCCCAAATAACTACCTGCACTCAGGTATTGGCTCAAAAATTACTTTCAGTGAAATACGAACTAAGGTGCTGTCTTTAATTTCTCTTTTAACCTTACACAGGTGTGTAGCTCTTTATTCTCTTACATCAAATTCTCCATTTTGTGATTTTTTTATCAGTGATATTTAAAAGAATACGTTTTTCTTTTTAAATTGAGATAACATTGGCATACATTGTTGTTTGTGTATCAGAAGTATAGGATCTCCCCCCTTAGGTGTCGTTACATTTACATCACCCCCATCATGAAGACACCAATAGTCTGCCACCATCATCCATTGTGCTCCCTGCCCACCTTGCTCTCATCATTCCACCCCACCTCTGGATGCCTCAATTCTATAGTCAACTTTCTAGGGTGAGTTAGGAGTTTGGCTTTATCTGATCCTTTGTTTGGTTTCTCTATATTTTACATATAAGTGACACCATCCAGCATTTGTCTTTCTAATTTATTTCTCTTAGATTAATTTCCTCCAGCTCTATCCAAGTTGCCACAATGGCAAGAGTTATCTTTTTTGCTAGCTGAGTAATATTCAATTGTGTGTATGTATCACATCTTCTTGATCCACTCGTCTATATTTTGGGCATTAGGTTGTTTCTCTAACTTCACTACTGTGAGTAATGCTGCAATGAACGTGGGAGTGCAAGTTTCCCTTCAAATTAGTGTTTTTGTACTCTTCAGGTAGAAGAAGAATAATTCTTAAAATTGAAGGCATCTTAATTTCAATTGCATATGACTAATGGCAACAATACTGCTGGAATGATATAAACACAGTGAATATGCAAAACGAATCACTAGTTTTTTTCTCCAAAAGTCATTAAATTTTAAATAATTGTTAAATGTTCTGTCCACCCAGATACAATTAGGCTAAGTTGTCATGCTCTGAGTCTTAGGATTTATCATTCAGTTCTAAAAATCATTATAGGAAATAATGGACTTAAGTTTTATTCCAGCAGCAATTTTCTTTGGGAAAGCTGTTGTTCCCCCCGCCCCCAGGAGTTCTCATATGGGGATTCTGAGGTTGATTAACTCATGGCAATTCCAGCATCCATGGAGTTTTTCAAAGTGTGGTCTATGGATCACCCGCAAATGAACTAACCTGTAGATGATTACAAAATGCAGATTTCTAGGCTCCTATTTAAATCTACTGAATAAGACTGATTTATGGAGCTGGTAGAGCTGCATTTTCCTGTGTACATGAAAGTGTGAGAATCATCAGCTTATTGACTGTTTTATACTAAAGCAACATTTCTAAGGTTCCTGGACCTCTTCTAGTGTGTGTGCATAATATATTGACTATTAGAACAATTTTATTTGCAGCATAAAAGTTATAGCTTAATATTAAGAAAACAGAAACTCTGGAAACATTATCTCAATAACATGCCCTTTTGAAAATGACCATAATTTTATAGTTCCAGACAGAAATTCTAGAAAAACTTTCCATTCATTGCTTCATTGATTCATTAAGTTATTTAGCAAATTCTTATTCACTGCCTATAATTTGCTAGGCTGTGTGATTACAAAGATGAATGAAACTCTACCCTAACATAATGTCAATGCTGGTATAAAGGATTGTGGAGTCAGGATTAAGAGCGCAAGTTTGAAGTGTGAGATCTGATTTTGCTACTTATTTGCTGAGTGATTATTTAACCTCATTGAGACCTAGGTTCCTAATAGATAAAAGAAAGTACTGCCTACATCACAGATAGCTAATACCCACAATAAGGTACTTAGTGGAATGTTAGAACCACGATACATACTTTTAAAGAACTATGATTTGATTGATAATAAAAATGCATACTCTATCAGGCAGGAGAAGTCACAAGCAGTACAATCAGTTATTAAGTACTTGGATTCTGAAGGCAGATTTGCCTGGTTTCAGTCTGGGCTCTGACACTTACTAGCTGGTGTCAACGACACCATCTCTGCTTCTCCCTGTACAACTCTGTTCCCTCCTTTTGACTTTCATACACCTTCCTCTCCAGTAAACTCTTTGCTCCCAGTTCCATCTAGGTATTGTTTTCTGGACAACACACTGATGCTGTTATTTGGCCATGTTTTGGAGGATTAGCGTAGTCATGCTTAAACACCATAAGAAGGTATAGGAGAGAAAGAGAGGGAGAGGAGAGAGGTAAGTGCTGGCCCTAAATCCAGCAGAGATGGTGATCATGAGATAATCAATTAATTGTAATTGATAACATAGTCAGGGGAGTCTGGGAAAACTATTTTTAAGTTTTGGACACTAATACTGCTTATTTTCATGTCTCTGTGAAGGTTGTTGCTGTTTTTTTTTTTTTAACGAAACATCCTCTGAGTTTATAATTTCAATTAAAAATTAGTTCACCAGAATGAGTCATGGCAGAACCATTGACATAAATAGGGGACTGATTCATGCAATGATTAAGTTATGAGAGATCTATGTTGTCCAATGGCACCAGCAAACTTTATTTTCTGTTTTCTAAACAATGTAATTTGATTACTCTTCAAATACTCGGCTTCCTTATTTTCCTGTTTATTGTGTAAATTACGTATGTAAATTCACATGAGATAAAGATTTACTGACTTTTTTTCTGTTTTTAAAAAAATAGGCAGACTATACCAGAGCTGGGCTTTGAGATGATTTTCTGGTGCTAGGGAAGGGCACTTCAAAAGGCACTTCTCCAAAGAAGAAAAGCAAATGGCCAACAGACACATGAAAAAAATGTTCAACATCACTTATAATCAAGGAAATGCAAATCAAAACCACTATGAGATACCACCTCACACCTGTGAGGATGGCACACATTAAAAATACAGGCAACAACAAATGCTGGAAAGGATATGGAGAAAAAGGAACTCCTCTACACTGCTGGTGGGAATGTGAACTGGTCCAACCACTATGGAAGGCTGTATGGCGATTCCTCAAACTGCTCAACATGGAGCTACCATACGACTCAGCAATCCCACTTTTGGGAATTTACCCAAAGGACACAAAAACACTAATCCGAAAGGATACATGCACCCGTATGTTCATTGTGGCACTGTTCACAATAGCAAAGGTATGGAAGCAACCCAGATGTCCAAAAATAGATGACTGGATCAAGAAGATGTGGTACATATACACAATGGAATACTATTCAGCATTCAAAGAAGATAAAAACATGCAATTTGCAGTGACATGGATGGAATTAGAGGGAATCATACTCGGTGAAATAAGCCAGAAAGAAGAAAAATATCGAATGGTTTCACTTATAACCATTCACTTATAATGGAATAGAAAAGAACACAAGGGACCATGGAGATGGATCACTGGTGAATTGCTGGTGGGCTACCCAAGGGGAATACAAAATGTAAAAGACATAAATAACAATAAAAATATATATTAAAAAAATTATTTTAGTAGAGGGCATCTCACCCAGATGTTACCCGGTTTTGGTAGTGGTGGAAGAGTCAAGTCTGAGAGAGTGGCTCTAGGAGGATATTTCTGGACAAGGTGACATCCTAGCTCAGCTCTGAATGATGAATATGAAAGGTTGGGGAAAAGGAGCATCGAAGAGCATCAGGTACTAAAGCCCAAAGCAGAAGGTGCATGGCTGGTAAAACGACCAGCCAACTATAGAAGCAGTTCAATAAGACTGGAGATAGAGTTCAAGGGAGAGGTGAGGGTGGCAAGCCCGTGGAGAGGCTGAGAAGTGTTATTCAGGTTAGGAGATCTGTGGAGGTGTTTTTAGTCAGGGAATGGCAAGATTTGCCTTTTAGAAAGATTAATGTGACTGCAGAGGAGAGTTTTCCATTCATGTTGCAGCAAATGTCATGAGCTTATCTTTTTTGATAGCTGAATAGTATTCCATTGTGTACATATACCACAACTACTTAGTCCACTTTAGCTTAGACATCACTTTTACCAGTATGACAACTAAGAGCCTGGCTAGTTGTCATGTCATGTCCATTTACTTCCCCTACAGTTTAGAGAATAGATGTGTGTATATGTATCACATTATTTTATAGCCTATTGTTCTAAGTAAATTTGTTCTATTTAAATGTTTTTAAAAATTTGTTTCTCTTTGCATTCCTGTAAAATCATATTTATCTTTTAATCAACAGTTAACCCAACTAATTCAGTGTCGTATTTCTTTGAATCTTTCAAGTATTGATGAATGGTGCCCAAATATTTTCTGACCCTTAGGGTGTCTCCAGCATTCTTGAAAATTGATCTATTTTACTGAAGTCAAAAAAATTGGCATAACCTCTAAGGAAAATTTTTTGAAATATGAAAAGAATAGAAGCCTTTGGGATGTTAACCACAATTAGGAAGAATAATTCAAAGCTAGAATCAGAAGTAGATGTGCTTGCATCATGCTTGAAAGTAAAGTGATAGGCACGACATACCAGCCAGGTAGAGTCAATACTGCATGGAGGTCACTGAATGTGAAATGCAGAAATCCATGTGTGGTATCCACATTTGTATCATGAGAGCCAATGTTAACAGAGTTGAGAGCTAAAGCATGAATAGAACTCTGTAATCATGGAGGTACTATGTTGTGAAAGAACACAGATTCTTAAAAGCCATCTAGCCATGAAGGAAAATATGGCAGCTTAGACAGAGTCAACAATAGCATCATTGGCTTTTGAGATCGAGAAGACCTATTTATATTTGAAAGACAAAGGAAAGGACGTGGTAGGAAGAATGATATGCATGATACTGGAAAATTGTAAATAATCACAGAAATAAGATATTTTTGACAAAAAAAGAAGAGGATTCAAATGTAATGTGAAGGTGCACTTCTGGAAAGGAGAAAAATAGTTAATATGCCTGGACAGGAGAGAACAAGAAGTGGACATGTGTTGGAACAAGAGTATTTGTGGCAGAAAAGATAGAAGGGTAGGAGCTTTCATCTTTAATGATTTAGTTTTCTTGGCAAAGTGGGAGATTGGATCATCTGCAAGGAAAAAGGGGAGGGGGCTGGAGACCAAAAAAAAAAAAAAAGAAAAAAAATGAATGGTAGAAGTTTAGAATAGCTATTGTAAGGGATATACTTAGGAAATCAAAAAGATGGCATTCACAGGAACCATTAAATGTTGCACATCAATAGCATACTTTTTTAGCCTAGAAAAAAAGAAGATGCACATTTATAGCACTGGAAGCTTGTCATGGCTCTGAAACAAACACCTGGAGAGATGATCTCACTGTTGTGTTTCTTCTCCCTACAAGATCTAATTCCTGGCCCCCCCCTTTTTTTTAAGTCTTAGCTTTTCTGTACACTCTTCCTCATATGGTCTCCCGTGACCATCTCATAATACTTACTTCTTAACAGCTGACCTTCTGTCATTCATGTTTTTCATCATTCAAGTAAAATGAACTTGGTTCATTGAACCATATATAGCTTGAAGAGGCTATATATGGGCTTTCTGCTGTTTTGTTTTAGTTTGGCAAACATCTGTGGATTACTGCAAGGTGCCAGGAACTGTGGGAGTTGGTGAGGAAGTGACTAGGAATTAAACATTGGCTCTATCCCAGAGGTTGTCGCAGACATTGAGAAACAAAGTCACAAATATATTGTTTCAGCACTTTGCGGCTTGTGCTGTCTTTGAGGAAGAGATATCATGATCTTGCACAGTTAGTCTAATGACATTCATTCTTCCTCCAAATATTTTATGGATGCCTATTACAAGTAAAGTAATGGCAACCTCTGTTGATATGGTGGTGGAGATAAGGGGCAAGTTCTTTGCTTTGTGGAAATGTGCTTTGAGGAAAAGAACAGTGTGGTATAATGGAGTCACAGGAAAAGGGGATAATTTAGCTTGTATGACCAAGAGGGGAGCTTCAAACAGCCCTGACAGAGGAGTCACGCAGGCAAAGATGCAGGAACTCATATTTTCCTGCAGAGGGCGCATCCAACAAAATTGCTGATAAGCTTGACCTAATGAAGAACAGACAAGCCAGTGTGACTGGAGAACAATGAGGGAGGCAGAGAAAGGGAGTAAATACTATTGGAAACATTGACAGGGGCAAAGAGTTAGACATTTATTCTAAAGCAAGATTTCAGTATGTAAGCTGTAACATCTTTGTTCTAAAAATTCAACCAGTCTGCCAAAGGCCACACAATGCCACAAAAAAATGCTTCACAACACCACCAAAAGGTGATTAGTAGAGAGTGGGACTCATTCAGTCATTCAACGATCCTACGTTGTGCACCTGCTGAGTGTCAAACATTGTTCTCAGTGCTGAGGATTCAGCAATTATAAAGCAGAAAAAGTCCTTGGATGTGCTACTCACATTTGAATATGTGTGGGAGTGAACATTTCACCCAAAGGCGCAGTAAGTGCAAAAGCCCTGAGTTGAGTATGCTTATTATGCTTGAAGAAAAGCAAAAACATGAGTGAATGAAGAGAAACTAGCAGCAGAGAGAGGGCACCTGGGGCAGGTGAGGCAGTGGGTGAAGAGCAGATGGATTACTCTACAGATGCTGGATTATATTTTCCTGGAACTGAGAATCATTAGAGTATTTAAGGAGGAGTGACACATTACATTTTCTTTTATAAAAGGAACACTCCAGCTGTGGGGAGACAAGTAATTGGAAGGGGTCAAACATTAAGATGGGGAACCAATGGATAAGACTTACGGTGACAAATTGATGAGAAAGGTAGTTCTTACTTGGGGGGGAGGTGGAAGAGATGAAAGGTGTGGTCATATCTAGAGATATTTTGAAAGTCATCTAATAAGATTTGGTGATGAATTGGAGTCACAGATAAAGAGAAGAATCAATGAGAAATTCAAAATGTTGGATCTGGCCACCACTGCTCAATGAGGAAGACCATAAGAATTACAGATCGGGGGTGGGGGGGGCGGGTAGGGTTGACATTAAAAGCTTAATTTTGAAAAGGTTAACCCAGGGATGGCAGGGAGAAATCCTAATAGAGAGGTTGTTCAGGTCAATCTAGAGTTCATGGGAAATAACAGGAATTAACATAAGATTTAGGAGTCAGCAGCTATTGGTGATTAATTTGAGGAAGGGAACCATCATATTGTTACTTTGAACCAAATCAAGTAACTGATAACGCACAATGTAAAAGGAAAGAGAGAAAGATAGAGGCAAGGAAGCAAGTGACTGGGAGGGAAAACTCTAAATAAGGACCTGAAATCTATTTTTTGGTCCTGGTTATCTACCAACTTTCTATGTGACAATGGAAAGGTCAAGTTGCCTCAGTTTCTTAACTTGTATAATAAATGGTTAGGACAGGATAATCTCTATGCTTCCTGTCACCACTAAACTGAAGATAAATAAATCAGTAGTCATAATCCATAAAGGACTATTATAAACAAAACATAAATAAGTCTGTAAAAATATGGACAAAAAGTACAGAGTTCTTCAAAGAAAAGTACAAATAGCTTTGGCACTTAGATTCAATAGTATAATTACATTTTTTGACAACCATTCACACAATAAGAATAGTGACAAAATGGATTTTAAAATAAACTCACAATAAAAATATTATAGACAAGAAAAATTTAAATGCTATGAAGGATTTGTAAGAGAGGCTACTTTGGTTAAGAGTCACTGTAAGGATGACCAAAATTTAGCTTATTCTCAATAATGTACACTTTGGGATTTTTTAAATAGAATATGACAAATTAATCATGACATTTATATGGAAGAATAAACATCTAACATTTATTTGTCTTCTAGGAATAGTCTCTAAATGAACTCACTCAACATAGAGCTCCTTTTGCTTAAAATGTATGAACAGAACTTACAACATGAATTAACACTGGGTTAGTTAGTTCAGTAAAAAGCAATTGGATGTGTACTATTCCATTTCCCCAGGTCACCATTATTTTATTTTCTACAGAGTTGATAAAAATAGTAAGAACCTGTGTAGGCACCATTGATATGCTATTTAGCATTTGATTTCAAAGAAAAGTTCTCTAGTGTTTCAGCTTGGCATATACTTAACATAATATTTTAGTTACAGTTGAATTAAACCCTAGAAATCTGAATGCAGAATTGAGGCTACCCGAATGGAAGGGTGAGAACAAGGAGTAAAGGGGGTATGAGGCCTACTGGACTATGGGAGAGGATTATGGGTTATTTGATGGTGGGTGTGGTATGTTAACATACATCTGAAGAGGTGTGAACCTATACCCCTATATCATATACAGTGTCATAAACCAATGTTATCTCAATTAAAATGATACAATTTAAAAAACAGAATAAAAATAGTCTGCTTCATTTTAATGATTAAAGTACCAGTAAGGAACTTGATGGCAAAATGGTTGAGTGAAAACAAAAGGCCAGGTTTCTAAACATAGAAAGGTTCTTTTTAGTCAAGACCCAACAACATATAGCCACAAAGTAAATTTTAAAATCCCCTTTGCAGAACTGAAGCTAGATTGCTTTCATACTAAAAAAACAGGAAACTGAAGAGTGAGTCAAACCTACAAACAAATACATCATTTACCCATTTTCATGGGGATACAGTGTACCTTTGCTGCTGCTTCTGCCTCTCTCTCATCTTTATTTTGGTGAAGGTGCAAATATAGTCCTTGTTTTAATAGACTATCAAGAACGCTTACCCCAACACAGACAGAGTGCACAGAAGTCAAAGAACTTGAAATGGTGGCCATTGTTGATTTGCAGATGTAAGGACAGGGTTCTTTGCTTGCCAAAGGGAGACCTGCCTCCGCAGGCAGGCCGAAAATATTGAACACCACACAGATGTTTATGCTGGGGAAAATAGCCAGAGAGAGACAAGGGACAGGGCCCAGGATATTTAATCTGCCATCGTGTTATTTTTCTTGGCTTCAGTTGAACCCAGATGGTGATCAGCGTTTCCCCCTAGCACACAGGCTCCATGTAACAGAAGGCATGTTGCTTTGCAAATGAGGGAAATGGGGTAATCTGACCTAGTCATCAGCACCAGGATTATTCCTTGTGAGTTTAGGCCAATGTATCTTGCTAGCAATTTTCTAGTTTTTCTATTGGTTACCTTTGAATCTTTAGCTAATGCCCCTAAAGTGTACAAGTTCTCCAGACTTTCTCAGTAGCTTCCTTTCTCTCTTTATACTTCTACCTTCCCTCACACATTTACTCTTACATGATCAAGAACAGCATTTATCTTTTGTTCTACACCATGTAAAACTAAAACAGTCTATATTCTAAATGATAAAACTATGAACAGCATATTTATGGTAAAAACTCTAATCAGATAGCAAACTGAATATTATTCTCATTATTCTTTACCTCTCTTCCCTACATAACCTATTTTCTAGGCACTGATGACCATTGTAGCCACAGGAATGCGTGAAAGGGCAGTGTCACCCCAAGAAGGATGAAGAATGTAGAGCAGAGTTACTTCAACCTTTATTATACATTGAAATCACCTAGGGAGCTTTAAAAAATCCTGATGTCTGGTTCCCATCCCAAGCAGGTCTGGAGTATGAACTGGGAGTTGGGGTTTCTCAAAGCTAATCAAAGTTGAGAGGAAGTACTGGTCAAAGGGTATGGAATGTCTACCCCTTATGGAATTCCATTTAAAATGTGGGATAGACAAAAGATCCAGAGGAGAAAGCTGTTGATAGGTTGAGGGGAAAGCCAAAAACTGAGGAAAAGCATTTTTTCCCCTTCTTATTTGGAGTTTAGAACACCTGTCCTAGGAGAATATTCCCCACCACTCCATTGCATAAGCTGAGGAAAGATGGAGTCTGGGTATGATTAGATTTAGTCCCCAGGATTTCTTCATGCCTGTGGTGACTAGATGTCTCTACATGCCCTATGAGTGGGGTACCCAGAACGTAGCTGATGATGATCGTGACTGGTGAGTTTACCTAGATTCACCAGAGTGGGGAACCAGTGCTTGTCAGCAGAACCACTGAATAAACTGAGAAGGCGAGGCAGGACATATTTGAAAGGGAGAGCAATATCAATGGTGCCCCACAGAAATGAGAGATGAGGAGCTATGTACTTGAAAAGTCTGGGATGAACCAGCAGAAGTTGGAAAAGAACTCATAGTTATACTGGTGGGTCAGTTGGAGTCAAGGGCGGGGGGGTGTGATCAGAGTCACTAAGCGTGGATTGGACTAGAGCAAACAGACCACAGATTTTAGACGGTAGTGGGGTGCTCAGTTATTGGGTGGCAAAGGCACGTTGCCAGAAGTCAGATATAATTAAAAGGGAGAAAATAAAATATTAAAATATACATGAAATGAAAATACACATGAAAGAGATTAATTTCTCAAAGAGCCTTGGACTTGTTCAATCAAATTTAATTTTTTTTTTTCCAGAAGAGCTTGTGTGGAGGCCAGAGGTGTGTGTGGGGGGGTGGTGTGGTGAGAGGATTCACCATAGACAGAATGGGGAGCAGAACTGGCTTATATACTGAAATATACTGCTGAGGGGAGCAGCAGGCAAGACAGGAAAGGTCTGCTGTGCCTTGTGGGTCAGCTCCCTGTCTGGGGATCTAACTCAGGCCATAGCGGTGATAGTGTTGAGACTTAACCCCTAGGTTCCCAGAAGACCCAAATTTAATTTATTTTTTCACACGTTTTATGATTAATTTTATCTACCAGCATTATTTAATCTATATAGAGGTTATATAGATCTTTTGCCCTACTGAATTATTAAGTGTAAATTGCTGAGCACAGTACAGAACAATATGTTGTTAGAGGGGGATTAAGAATTGCACTGTGGTCATAGATTTTTTCCATAGAGCCAATGTTACGGCACTGTTCTTTGTCACTCGATAAAGAATGTGCCTGGCATCAAAGTTGACTTGGTTACAATGCTACCACATTTTCATGTGCGTCATATTTAGAGCAAATTTTCTTGCACAATGTTTTATTTCTTTTCTGGGCTTAATCTAGTATTTACTGGATACTCTGTTATCATTTATTTTGGCTTTCTCCATTTTGTTGGCATGCGTCTTCAATAATTTCCTTAGAAAAAATGTATTGTATTAGAGGTAAGATTTGAGGTTTTGTATGCCTTAAGTATGTTTATTCTAGCTGTCCCTTTACTAAAGAAGAATATTCAGGTTCAAAATCATTATTTCCCTGCAGAAAATCTCAAAGTTCTATTGAATTCTAACATTCAGGGATGCTGAAAAAAAATCTGTGAGACAGTTCTGTTTTTTGTTAGATTGCTGGTTTCTTTTCTTTTTTATATATATATATATATATATATTTATTGTTATTTATGTCTCTTATATTTTGTATTCCCATTGGGTAGCCCACCACCAATTCACCCATGATCCATCTCCATGGTCCCTTGTGTTCTTTTCTATTCCATTTTGTGTGCTTTTCCTTCCCTCCCCCCCCCTCCCCCCCCCCCCCACCGCACTGATTGTCTCTCTCCTATTTGGTTTCCTTATAGTCCTGTTAGAAGTGAAACCATTCGATATTTTTCTCTTTCTTTCTGACTTATTTCACTGAGTATAATCCCCTCAAATTCCATCCATGTCACTGCAAATTGCATGTGTTTAATCTTTGAATGCTGAATAGTATTCCATTGTGTATATGTACCACATCTTCTTGATCCAATCATCTATTTTTGGACGTCTGGATTGCTTCCATACCTTTGCTATTGTGAGCAGTGCCGCAATGAACATACGGGTGCATGTATCCTTTCGGATTAGTGTTTTTGTGTCCTTTGGGTAAATTCTCAAAAGTGGTATTGCTGGGTCGTATGGTAGCTCCATGTTGAGCAGTTTGAGGAATCGCCATACAGCTTTCCATAGTGGTTGGACCAGTTCACATACCCACCAGCAGTGTAGAGGAGTTGCTTTTTCTCCACATCCTTTCCAGCATTTGTTGTTGCCTGTATTTTTAATGTGTGCCATCCTCACAGGTGTGAGGTGGTATCTCATAGTGGTTTTGATTTGCATTTCCTTGATTATAAGTGATGTTGAGCATTTTTTCATCTATCTGTTGGCCATTTGCTTTTCTTCTTTGGAGAAGTGCCTTTTGAGCTCTTCTGCCCA
>PVIJ01007351.1:58961-83373 GCA_004024925.1 Scalopus aquaticus | reverse complement strand
GGCTGCAGGGTGATGACAGCTTTGGGGGGAGGAGGGAGAGGGGGAGGGGGAGGGGAGGGCTGGCTCTCAGGCAGGGCTGAGTGGAGGCACCACCTGCCACTGCTAGGGGCTCGGTAGGGCTTCTGGGAAGCACCTTAGCAAAGCTGGCAGGGAGGGCTCGGGCAGGTAGTGAGAAGGGGGCTGTAGGGGCCTTGGAGGAAAAAGGGATGATGAAATTGGGTGGAGGCCAAGGATGACAGAGACCTGGAACTAACTGGTCTTCTGGGCCCTAGGGGTACTGGAGGTAGGGGAAAGGGACTTTGGGGGCCTGGGGTCAGGAGCAGGCCCCAGGTTCTCAAGAAACCTTCTTTGCTCATCAAGGTCTCCCACCACCCCCCCATCTCGGCATGTCATGCGGAGTCTGAGAACTTCATCTTCTGGCAAGGTGAGGGGGGCCGTGGACCTGGGGGCGAAGGGCAGATGGGGGGCTGAAACACTCTGGTCTTATCTTTGCTTATCCCCTAACCCAACTCTAGACATGAAGTGGAAGAACAAGTTCTGGGGCAAATCCCTGGAGATTGTGCCTGTAGGGACCGTCAACGTCAGCCTGCCCAGGTGAGGAGGGGGGAGCCAGGCCCGCCCCAGGCCGCCCGCCAGGTCGGGTGGGAGGCAGCAGGGAGAGGAAGGAAGGGCTGGCTGGGGCTGCTGGGGGAGGCGCAGCATCTGTACACTTTACCTGTATTTACAGCAGTGGCCGATAAAGAAATATGAAAAAATCTTAGAACTGTAGAGCCGGAAGGGCTCATCGAGGTCAGCTGATTCAGTGGTTTTCACACTTTTGGGGCCATGATTCACAGCAAGAAATGCATTTGAGATTTGAAGCTGGTGCCCGCGCGCACACACACACACACTCATCCCTAAACTGATTTCAGAACAATGGTCACAAACCACATTTGAAACATCGTCATCTCGCTCGTTACAACCAGAGCAGAGGGGCTTACCCCACCCGGTCCAGCGGCGCGCTGGAGCCTTGTGGTTGTGGGGGAGACCCTTGACTTCAGAGTCACAGGTCTGCCTGGGAGTCTTGGCACTGCCAAGACTTTTTTTGCACAGCAAAAAGACAGCCGCCTCCAAGTCTCCAGTCTGCTCCTCAATGGAATAAGAGGAGTAAGTGGGGTGCGGAGGAAACGAATAGTGGAGGGCACAGGCCTCCCGCCGTGGCACCGGAATGCCAGGGCAGGACCCTGTCTGAGTTCTGAGCTCCATGACTTCGGCTCTCCGAGCTTTACCAGTAAACAGGGGCGATTCTCTGGACACCAACCCCGAAGGCCGCCCTGCTTTGTAGACACCCAGCCTTCACGCAGAGCCCGGCTCAGGCGGGACCCCCCCATGCTGGTCTTCTGCCCTCCTTTGCTGTCCCTCTCCCAGGTTTGGGGACCACTTTGAGTGGAACAAGGTGACGTCCTGCATCCACAATATCCTGAGCGGCCAGCGCTGGATTGAACACTACGGGGAGGTGCTCATCCGGAACACACAGGACAGCTCCTGCCACTGCAAGATCACCTTCTGCAAGGTAGGCATGCCCCCCGCCCCCCGCCCCCTGCAGCTGGCCCTGGGGAAGGAGCTGGGACACCTCCCTAAGCCCCTGCCCCCCCACGCCAGGCCAAGTACTGGAGCTCCAACATCCATGAGGTGCAGGGCGCAGTGTTCAGCCGAAGTGGCCGCATCCTCCACCGACTCTCCGGGAAGTGGCACGAAGGGCTGTACCGGGGACCCCCACCTGGTGGTCAGTGCATCTGGAAACCCAGTAAGTGGGGAGGTCTAGAGGGCTGGGCAGGGAGGAGGGCAGCTGTGGGGCCGTCCACCTGCCTCAGCCCCTTGCCCTCCCCCAGACTCAATGCCCCCAGACCACGAGCGAAACTTCGGCTTCACTCAGTTTGCCTTGGAGCTGAACGAGCTGACGTCAGAGCTGAAACACTCGCTGCCTTCCACGGACACGCGGCTCCGGCCCGACCAGAGGTCAGTGCCAGGCGAGCAGAGTCAGCCCCCCGGGCTCCTCCCTGCTCCACGCAGCTGCCCGGTAGAACCCGGCCATGTCCTTTGCTCACTTACCTGTCTGGGGGCGGAGCTGGGCAGGAGACAGGGGCCTTGGGGGCCTTGGAGGGGACGTTTCACTCACTAGTCTGGATGCCTAGGTATCTGGAAGAGGGGAACATACAGGCTGCTGAGGCCCAGAAGAGAAGGATCGAGCAGCTTCAGCGAGACAGACGCAAAGTGATGGAGGAGAACAACATCGTTCACCAGGCCCGCTTCTTCAGGTGCCTCTGCCCTCCTCCTGGGCCTCTGCCAGGCAGGCGCCCTTCCTCCCCACTGCGGCCCCTTCCTTCTTTGAGTGGGGCAGGCAGTGGGAGGCAGCGTCTTGGGACCCCCAGCTTAACTGTGGATGCTCGCCTTACCTTTCCCCCACCCTCCCGCAGGCGGCAGACCGACGGCAGTGGGAAGGAGTGGTGGGTGACCAACAACACTTACTGGCGACTTCGGGCCGAGCCGGGCTACGGGAACCTGGATGGGGCTGTGCTCTGGTAGCCCTGGCCCCGGGGCAGGAGGCTCAGCCCCTCCCTCCTGCCTCCACCCCCACGGACACACGGGCAAGGCCAGGCTCCCCCTGGAAGCTGAAGGGGAAGCCTTGGTCCTCACCCTCTCCCCTCTGCTGGCCAGAGGGGCTGCATCCAGCCTAGTGCCACCCCATGTTTGGGGTGGAAAGCAGAATCTGTGCTCCCCCAGTCTCGTTGCCCCAGACAATCGGCATGTAAGACCCGTCTTGCTCTGTCTTCCCCCTCTGTCCCCCCCGGTGTACTTGGGGGACATGCCAGGCACTCCATGATCTGTTCCCCATTTCAGTGCCTTCCTAGGACACAGGGGACTCCTCGATGCTCCCCAGTCTCCCTATGCCCAGGGCTCTGACCCCAGCTGTGAGGGTGGATGCGTGAAAGAGAGGAGATAGCCTCTTTTCCCTCCCCCATCACTCCCATGCCTCACCTCCAGCATCTTCCTGGGCCCTGGGCCCAGCGAGTCTCCCTTTGCTCAGTCCCTGGCAGCCTCTCCCATCTCCCTGGTCTCCTCTCCCCAACTGCAAAACAGCCTGCAGCTTCCAGCTCCTTCCTCGGTCCTGAAGAGGTTTCCTTCAAACTCAGCTCATCGAATCCCCTCAGAGCCGACAAGTCCTCTCCAAGAAGCGGGGAACAGACTGAACAGATGGGGCGCCTGGCCTCAGACCCACTGGGAGTGCGTGAGCACATGTGAGGTGTGTGTCGGGGCGCATGTACCCGTGCGCGTGCGTGCGTGCGTGCGTGTGTGTGCCCGTGTACTGCTCGCAGGCGAGCGGGTTCCTAATGTAGCCTGGACGACCCCAGCCGGGCGTCCGCCACTGTTGCTGCTCATTCTCCCACAGTCTGCCTCTGACTAAGGTGAGCTGCTGTGACATTCCAAGCTCTAATAAAGACCGTCCAGATCGTTGGCCTGTGTGGGTTCATTTAAAACACACATGCTTGGGTCTCCCTGGTGGCGCAAGGGGTTAAGTCTCAGCCTATGAAGCTGTCCACAGTCACTGCAGCACGAGTTCAGTCCCCGGCCAGGGAGCTTCCCATATGGCGCAGCAGACCTCTCCTGTCTCGCCCGCTGCTCCCCTCAGCAGTGTATTTCAGTCAATCTGCCTGTTCTGCTCCCCACGCTGTCTCTGGTAAATCCTCACACACATCCCCCAACACCTCTGCCTACACCCCAGCTTGTATGCATAAATAAATAAATAAATCTTAAAAAAATAAAATAAAACACACACGCTTAAGCTCAGTGAAGGCCTGTAGGTACCCACGCACTGCCTGAAAATTATGTCATCTCTGCCCTTCATCCTCACATACTGTCAGTCCCACCTCAAGTCTCTCAGCTCTGTGCCCTCTGTCCCTGCACCTGACGTAGGCCCGGCCCGTATCAGTCTTCGCTTGGACTATGTCAGTAGCCTCAGTGCCTCTGAGCCTCGTTCTGATGCTAGCTTTCAGGGTGATATTTAAAGAGAGAAAACCAAAATGGCGCCTTCTGTCTGCTCTAAAGACACCCATTACTTCTGAGTGAGGAGAAATCCAAACTCAGCCACGCAGAAATCTCTGTGGGCCCTGCCCCACTCCCCCACCGGCATAGGGTGCTGAGGCCACCTGCAGCATCCTCAGTCTGTCTCCCTCGGAGGGAGGGGCCAAGCAGGGAGGGGGAGAGCAAGCTGCAGTTTCCCCCCCTCCCCGCCGCATGCTAGGCCTTGTTCAGATCCCCACTCTTACTGTAAAGCTGTACAATCTCAGTCAAGAGCCTTACCTTCCTGTGCAGAAGCTGTTCCCTCTTTGGGCTTGTTTTGTGTCTTCAAGGAGTGTGGATGTGAAGTGGCCCAGCTCCTGATTCCATCAGTTGCGCCCCAGAGGGGTAGTGGTCCATATCCTCACTGTTTATCCAGGAAGCTATGAAATGAAAACAAACACACTTGTGGCCTCCCTTGCGGTGCAGGTGTTAAAGTCAGCACGATCAAGCTATCACCAGCCACTGCAGCACGAGTTCAATCCCAGACCAGGGAGCTGACCCACATGGCGTAGCTGCTCCCCTCAGCGGTATATTTCAGATCTGCCTGTTCTGCTCCCCACTCTGTCTCTGGTGAATCCTCTCACCCCCTGCACTTCTGGCCTGCACCCCAGTTCCTGTATGCATACATAAAAATAAATCTTTAAAAAAAAAACACTTGCCTGAAATAACATACCAGAAATAACCTCACCCTTTCCCCAAAAAGCCGGCACCCACTCAGGATCCTTTAAACAAGGTGCACTGCCTCCCCTAACGTCTACTCAGGGCGATACTGGGCCCCGCTGGCCAGCCTGTGCTCGGCTTCCACATAGCGCAAGATCCAGAGTCTGAACAAACCAAACTCCAGAGCTGTTCTTCAAATGGAGACAGGAGACTAGCAATTGCGCCCCGGGGAACCAGGCCCACTGCTCTGCACCATGTACACCAGCATCCTCTCCCAGCGCTGTGCCAATCAGGGTGATTTTATAATCCTGGGACCCAGCGGGTGGCAAGCACTCCCTGCTGGAGGACTCACCTGAGAAATCCTCCTGGTCCAGCCAAGGTTTGAGGGGTCGATAGTGACGGGTGCTCAGGCCCCTTGGAGCTCTGGAGTACCGGTGCCGGGCTGGGCTCTGAACAGTGTGAGGAGCTGAAGCCTCTTTGGGTGCGAAGTGCTGCTACTCCCAGCCACCAGAAGGATGGCGTCCGTGCTTGGGTTGGGGGTCTGAGGAATGAATAGCCAGCTCTGTTCTTAAATCCATCTCAGTCTAGTCTGAGGACGCAAGGAGGATGGCTCTTTGGGGAAGGCCGGCACACAGCAGACCCCTGCCTTGGGGCATGTACCGGCAAGGGTGAGGAATGTGACTTAAGGGCCCCGCCTCTTGAATCAGCTTAGGGAAGGTGTGAGGCAGAACACTGGGCCTTGTGAAGTCAGGCTCCTCTCCCCCATGAGCCCGGAAGCTCAGAGTGCGTGAGCAGCAGGGGAAGGCTGGGCCCGGCAAGGGCGGCCGCCCACACCTCACCTTCAGCCCAAAACACTCCACCTGAGAGAGATAAAAATGGTGGTCTTCATTTAGCTATTGATTACTGGTGAGGACACCTGAGTATGATGAAGCTCAAAAGACAGAATATTACAAGCCCCCAGTTCCCTAAGTCTTCTGAATAAAGTGTGTGTGTGTGTGTGTGTGTGTGTGTGTGTGTGTGTGTGTGTGTAACAAACCAGAGAAGGATAAGAGCCTGAGCCAGCCCAGGTGTCAAGGAAAACACAGTAGGGCTGTGAGGCGGTGAAAGGAGATTTCATTCAGGAACCGCTGACATTGGGGTGAGGTCCGCGTGGACGGAGGCAGGGAGGATGGAGGTGATGGGTGCCGGCGACTGGGGGCTCCAGCAGAGTCAGAGATGCAAGAACTTACACAGGGCTGGTCAGTGCACACGCACGTAGGCCAGGTGCCTGCTAGCTGCGGGGAGTCAGGTTCTGGTCTCCCAGAGACCGGGAAAAAGCACCCCCCCCCGCCCTCCCCCCTCCCCCCATGTCCTTCATGCTCACCTTTCAAAGGAAAGGCTTCAGGTGCTCCAGGAAGACACTTCTGAGTCATAGGAGATCCAGGTGCACCTTCCCCAGGGGACAGGGGAAGGAGCCATAATTGTAAGTCCTTTCCAGGAAGGCCTAAGAAAGGGAAGTCAGGGGCCTATGACCAGGTGTTAGCTAGAACAAACAGTAAGTTCCAGCAGCTTTGAGCTTTCTCAGGAGGCATTGTAAAAGGTGGGGTCATCCGAGGGACAGCCTCACACTGCAGGAAGCCAAGCTGGGGTTTGGTACAGAGGTTTGAATGCCTGGTCTTGAACTCTGACCTCATGTCCACTGTTTCCATCCAGCCCTGAAAGGGCCTGCAGCTCTCCTAGGTGCCCCTCTTCTAGTCCCACTCCTCAAGGGCACCCTAGAGACCCCAGGTTTCATTGCCCTGTTGCCTGGCCCACTCTGACATCTCCAGGGAAAGCTCTGGAGGCCTTGCTGCTGGGTGCATAGCTGAATTGGGTGCACAGTCCTTCCGGGAAAGGACTCAGGAATAGCTGATTGGATTTTAGAGACCCTCTAGCTCCAGGATGGGCAAAAAGGGAGGCGGGGCTTGGCGCTCTCCCCAGGTACCCATCTCTGTGCCCCTGAGGGTGGTGAGCAAGGGCAGCAAAGACTTCAGAGAGCTCCTCACAGGCTGGTCTAAGAAAAGGAGGATGCAAAGTACCTTCCAAAAAGGTAGGGGGCTCAGATCGAGGGAGAAGGGGAAGCACCCCTTTTCTCTGGGGTCCCCCTCACCAACAGTCCCTGAGACAGAACATACTGTGTCTGTTAGATGAATGATCCCTCCCCAGTTAAGGAGCATGGGCTGTGGGGAGCTGGGGAGTTCCTCCACTATCCACATAGGACACGGGAGGAAACCCCTCAACTACCCAGCTAAAGGGTCCAGAGATTCTGAAGGGCAGGCAGTCCCAGGCTGGCAAAGATGAAGGTCGAGGTGAGAGAATGTCCCAGGTGTCACCCACAGCGCTCGCTCTGGCACCGACACCGGCTGGCGGGGCCACCTGAGGACACCCGCTAAGCAGGAGCACACGGCCAGAGCCAGCGTCCAGCCCTGCGGCCTGGGTGCAGTTGGCCAGGTGGCCTCCGGGAGGAGCCCCAGGACCAGAGACACGGGGCTTTGGTAGGACAGGAGGGACCCTGGGTGTAGTGTCCGAGGCTGACCCAGCTCTCCGCTGGGTGGGAGGTCGACCTCTGACCCGGCCAGCGGCTGGAATGAGGCAGGGAGGGCACCGAGACACCGGATCTGAAGCGAAGTGCCTACACTCTCCTCTGCGCACACCGTGCGCGTCCCCCTAACACGGGTGCTGCAGGGCTAGGAGAAGACTCTCCCCAGCCTGCAGTCCTGCTCCTGCAGAGAGAGTAGATCCAGGGCACCCCAATCCTGGATGGACTCCTCAACAGCCCCGACCACTGATCCCCTCCATCCCAAAGATATGATGGAGGGGGCAGGATGTGTCTCGGGAACAACCACGTGAAAAAAGGATGTCCTGACTTGACAGAGGAGGGGACAGAAAAGGGACACCCTGGCCCAAAGAGCAGCAAGGAGTGAAGACAAAAGCTGTGGAGGCAGGGACGTCTGAACGCGGACTAACTCAGGACCCCATGTCAGGAGAGAAGGGAGTTTCCTCCTAGGTTGTCAGTCTCTCCTTGTATTTTTTTTTTAACCACAACAAGATTTTTTTAACCTCTCCACTTTTGTTGAAAATGCACTGTTGATTTTGAATAATTAGAAAATATCAAAATTTTGAACAATTAGAAAATATCAAAATTAAGGAAAAATAAAAATAGCCCATGATCCCACAAAGCAGGGACTATCTTTCCATCATTAACATTTTCTTCCACAAATGACTCTTCTCCCTGCAGCTGTGAGAAGGGGCAGCAATGAGAATTGGCCCCAGGAGCATCAGGTACAGAAGGGAGGCAGAAGTGTCTGAACTCCAGGTCGGACCTGGTATAAATCCTTTGGCTCCCAACTTTGGCAAAATCCACAATCATCGACAGGTACTTGATTCAGACTTGAGTCTGAATGATTTAGAGTAGTGTTGCAAAATCCAAGGAGAAATTATTTTTACCTCAGGGAAATGGAAGGCCCAGAACACTTGTGATGACCCTGATTTGTCCAGGTGCTGATAACTCACTGGCCATCGTGCCAGGAAGGTTGGAAGATTTGATGCTAATGATGAAATTGGCACCCAGTCCCAAGGAGAACTGAGGGCCCAGACTCCCAACCCGACCCTCAGCTTTGAGAAAACTAGATAGTTGTCTTGAACCCAATAGACTAAAATTTCCAGGTGCACGCGAAAAGAGTGACAAAAAAAGTCACAACTAAATAACACATATTAAAGAGTATATAGACGTTGGACAAATTTTAAACAAAGAAATAATAAAGGGCCTCCCTGGTGGTGCAAGGGGTTAAGTCTCAGCACTATGAAGCCATCCCTGGCCAGGGAGCTTCCCACATGGCGCAGCAGACCTCTCCTATCTTGCCCGCTGCTCCCCTCAGCAGTGTATTTCAGTGGATCCGCCTGTTCTGCTCCCCACTCTGTCTCTGGTGAGACCTCTCAACCCCACATCTCTGGCCTACACCATAGCTCTTGCATGCAAAAATAAATCTTTAAAAAAAAAAGAAAGAATAAACTCAAGACAGAATAACGTCAAACTCTGAAGGGACCCTGGCAGTTGGGCAGACAAGGAGCACACAGACATCTGCAAAGTTATTGGTGTCGTTTTGGGTCAGAATTTGAATGTTTGATTCACGGGTATTTATATCAACGTTATTCTTTAATCCCAGGTATATGCCACACGAATTAATTTTATGTGAACCAAAATTGTAATATAAAAGACAATGAAGATTAGGAGTATTCCTTAATGGAATCTGGAAAAGAATGAAGCCTTAGGTGCTGGAAGAATCAGACTAAAAGAATGAAAATTTTTGTTCTTTCTCTCCCACATTGCTTGTTACTGTTGAAAGCAATGAAATTGTGGGCCTCCCTGGTGGCGCAGCAGTTGAGCACTGCGCTGTGGAGTTGTCGGCAGCCCGGGGATGCGGGTTCGACGCCCAGACGGGGAGAATCCCACATGGTACGGCAGACCTCTCCTGCCTTGCCCGCTGCTCCCCTCAGCAGTGTATTTCTGATCTGCCTGTTCAGCTCCCCACTCTGTCTCTGGTGGACCCTCTCGCCGCCCCATGCCTCTGGCCTGTGCCCCAGCTTGTATGTATAAATAAATAAATCTTAAAAAAAAAAAGCAATGAAATTGTTGAACTTCTCTTATATTGAAAATATTATATGCAATATATTATAGACTAGTTTAGAAATATTGTTTTGTCACTCTCCCAGTTTATGAAACTGTTTTATACAAATTGCTCCTTCGGTACCATTATTTGCTTTGGTACCATTATTTTATACAAATTGCTCCATTGGTACCTTGTTTTCACGATCGGGACTGTTTGAGCACTGCCAAACACAATGTAGCACAAGATCTTTTTTAACCTCCCTACTTCTGTTGAAAATAATGCACTGTTGATTTGTGAATTCCCTCAAACTCCTTCCATTTTGCTGTACATGCAACATCTTGTCTTTCCTTGGGGTAGAATAGTATTCAGTACTATGGCGATGTCACACGTCTTGATCTGTTCCTCTGTGTGATGGCATTTGACTTATCCCCTTATCCTCTGTATTTGCTGTGAACAGGGAGTTGGAGCTGAAGATTCAGTTAGATTCAGATTTAACTCTTCTCTTGGATAAGAGTGATTCAGGGGTGCTCAGGGCTTCATGACATGATGTCAACCTGTCCCCTTCTTAGTGGCATCAATACTGATCTGTGGCTTCAGTTTGTAACAACTTGCATCCTCTTTTATAAGGTTGCCATCAACCCTTAATTTAAAAAATAACCTGGGGCCTCCCTGATGGTGCAGGAGTTAAAGTGTCAGCACTTTGGGCCTCCCTGGTGGCGCAAGGGGTTAAGTCTCAGCACTATCCAGCTATTGCCAGCCACTGCAGCAGGAGTTTGATCCCCAGCCAGGGAGCTGACCCACAAGGTGCATCAGACCTCTCCTAGATAGCCTGCTGCTCCCCTCAGCAGAGTATTTCAATAGATCCGCCTGTCTGCTCCCCACTCTGTCTCTGGTGAATCCTCTCACCCCTGGTACCTCTGGCCTACACCCCAGCTCTTGTATGCATAAATAAATAAAAATAAATCTTTAAAAAATAACCTGATCCTCTTAGTACATAGGAAAACTTGGAAACACATTAGTAGAGAAAACAATCACTCATTTTCCAGCCTCCAAAGAGAGTGCTAAACGCCTTTTAAAGATCATTTCCTTCTACATAGTACATTCACTTTTTCATGCTGTCATCATTTTGATATAAATTTTTATAGGCCACTTTCAGGCATTATTTAAAATATTATGAATGTCAGTTCATTTGCAGCAACATGCTAATTGCCGGCCTGTCACTAAAACTTCTGAGCCTGAGCAGCGTAAGCCTGGCAGGCAACAGGAAAGAGGTTTGATTTTCTGTAAGGTGGGAGAGCTGGGGTGGTGGCAATGGGGAGCTCTTCTGATGTTGGGGAGCAGAATTCACACCCCGCTAGGCTCCTTGGGCTTTAAAGCTTCACTCCCTGTTGCTACCCACTCATGAAGAGAAGCACCCTTGACACTGATAACCCAATTTTAGAGCTGTTTCCCAAATAATAAAAGCACAAAAGCGGAGCAGATATATATAGCCACATTTGTTTTAATAGCACAAACCTTAATGTCCCACATAGGAACAAATGAATGAATAAATAACAATATAGAAATATGAGGCCACTTGAAAACTGGGATGGGATGGTTCCCACATAAAGACAACAGATTGAACATATGCATGTACTTTTACTCCCTGCCAAACACCACTAAGTGAAACTAAGTAGTCTTATTTTAGCAATATTTTGTTGAATTATAATCATCATATAGTAAAATTCACCCTTTTTAGAGATTCCACAGTTCTATTATTTTTGAAAATGCACCAAGTCGTAAAACTACCACACAATCATTCCCTCTAAAAATTCTCTTGTGCTTTTGTGTTGTCAAATTCTTCCCCCAGCCCCAGTCCCTAATAACCACAGATCTATCTTAGGTCCCTGCAGTTCTGCCTGTTCTGGAAAGTCTTGTAAATGGAATGATCCAATTTGTAGCCTTTTGAATCTGGTGTTTCCACCAGCTGGAAAGCCTCTGCCATCTATGTGGCCGATGCCTCGGGGGTCCCCTCTTCTTTTTATGCATACAAGCTGGGGTGCAGGCCAGAGGCATTGGGGTGGGGGGTGAGAGGATTCACCAGAGACAGAGTGGGGAGCAGAACAGGCAGACAGACTGAAATACACTGCTGAGGGAAGCAGTGGGCGAGGCAGGAGAGGTCTGCCAGGCCATGTGGGAATCTCCCCAGTTGGGTGTTGAACTCCCATCGCAGCTGCCAACGGTTCCACAGTGCAGCGCTTTAACCCGCTGCACCACCGGGGAGGCCCTCTCCTCTCTTTTTATCAGTGTTTTTCATCATATGTCTGTATCATCATTTGTTTATCTATTCACCACTTGAAGGGCATTTGGATCCCTCTAGCTGTTGGCAATAATGGGGAAAAGTCACTATAGACATCCATGTACGGATTTTTGTGTGAACTTGTTTTCACTTGCATAAATGTTGAGTGGAATTGTGAGTTCTATATTAGGTTATGTTTAATTTTATCAGAGGCTGCTGGACTGTTTCCCAAGGCAACTGCCACCTTTTCTGTCTCCACTAAGAATGCAGGAGACCTCTAATTGTTCCACATCCTCATCAGCACTTGCTACTGTCAGGGATATTTTTTGTTTTGTTTGTTCTTAGTCATTCTAATAGATGTGTAGTGGCGTCTCATGATTTTAATTTGCATTTCTCCAAAGAGTAATGACCTTTGCATCTTTTTATGTGCTTGTTTGTCATTAATATAACTTCTTTGCTGAAGCATCTATTTGAATCTGTTGTCCATTTATTATTGTGTGGCTTTATTATTAGTGAGTTTTAAGAGTTCTTCTTATATTCCAGGCCCAAGTCACTTATCAGATACATGTTTTGCAAATATTTTCTCCCAGCTTGTGGCTTGATATTTTTAAAGCTGTTAATTTGAATGAAGTCCAATTTTATCTTTTTTTTCTCTTACGGATCATGCTTTTGGTGTGATATTTAGTAAATTTTTGCCTAAAGTAAAAAATATTTTCTCCTAGTAGTTTTGTAGTTTACAGTGTGATCCATTTTGACCTAATTTTTATAGTAAATTCTCTGTTAGAGTGGTTAAAAATAAGAAAAAAAGTTATTAATTTTTACCATGCCCACTGCTCTTCATTTCTTTAGGTGTAGTCAAGTTTCTGTCTGCTTACCACATTTAAAGAGTTATTTTCTAAAAGACATGTGTAGACATTAAAAGACAAGCATGATGTCTTTAGTGAGACTGAAGACAAGAACAAGAAAACTTTGGAAACTAGGAAGTGGTGAGTGATGAGAAATGAGAACACCCCAGAGCTAATGATGGGGAAAGGCATGTGACAAACACTTATTTTTAAAAAAGATTTATTTATTTATGCTGGGGTGCAGGCCAGAGGTGCGGGGGGTGGGGGCGCAGGGTGAGAGGACTCACCAGAGTGGGGAGCTGAACAGAAGGCTCTATTAAAATACACTGCTGAGGGGAGCAGAGGACGAGGCAGGAGAGGTCTGCTGCGCCATGTGGGAAGCTCCCTGGCCAGGACTGAACTCGTGCTGCAGTGGCTCTGGATAGCTTCATAGTGCTGAGACTTAACCCCTTGCACCACCAGGGAAGACCCCAAACACTGACTTTTACCTGATTTCCCACAAGCTCTAGTATACGTCCGGGAGGAGAGGAGGTTAGGTGGAAAAGGATTGTTTAAAAGTCTGTTTAGGGGCCTCCCTGGTGGCACAAGGGGTTAAGTCTCAGCACTATGAAGCTATCAGTAGCCACTGCGGCAATAGTTTGATCCCCTGCCAGAGAGCTTCCTACATGGCACAGCAGACCTCTCCTGACTTGCCCACTGCTACCTTCAGCAGTGTATTTCAGCCAATCTGCCTGTTTTGCATCCCGGCCTGTCTCTGGTGAATCTCTGGTGAATCCTCTCACCCTCCACACCTCTGGCCTACACACAGTTCTTATATGCATAAATGAATAAATCTTTAAAAAAAAATAGTATCCAATGTTCATTTTTTTTTCTTTCAAGATTTATTTATTTATACATACAAGCTGGGGTACAGGCCAGAGGTGTGGGGCGGCGAGAGGGTTCACCAGAGACAGAGTGGGGAGCAGAACAGGCAGATCAGAAGTACACTGCTGAGGGGAGCAGCGGGCGAGGCAGGAGAGGTCTGCCGCACCATGTGGGATTCTCCCCGGCTGGGTGTCGAACTCGCACCGCGCGCTGCCGACTGCTCCACAGCGCAGCGCTCAACCACTGAGCCACCAGGGAGGCCCTCAATGTTCATTTTTTAAGTGAATAGGAAAAAGTCATGAAAGTGTGGATGTATTTATTTGCATGTTTATAGAAGCATGTAAGGATATGCATTAAATTCTAAACAGTAGTTGTGTCAGAGGGATAGATAGGGTGGGAGAGAGAGAAATTATTATAATTGTCATTCCTTCTTCGAACTGAGTGGTTTCCATGGTACACAAGTGCTACAGTTTGTTTAACCAATCATCTGGCAAAGGACATCTGAGCTGATGCCAGGGTCTGGCTATCATAAACAAAGCCACTATGAACATTCATGCACAGGTTTTTTGTGCGAACATACATCTTTATCTCCTGGGAAAATGCCCAGGAACACAAGTGTCAAGTCCTGTGTCAACTGCATCATCCAGAGGTTTTTTGCACATGCAAACGTTGATATATATTTTATTTATGCATACAAGAGCTGGGGTATAGGCCAGAGGTGTGGGGGGTAAGAGGATTCACCAGAGCCAGAGGGGGGAGCAGACTGACTGGCAGATTGACTGAAATACACTGCAGAGGGGAGCAGCGGGCACCATGTGGGTCAGTTCCTTGTCTGCGTTCAAACTCAGGCTGCAGTGGATGGCAACAGCTTGACAGCGCTGAGACTTTCACCCCTGCACCACCAGGGAGGCCCAAACATTGATATATTTTTAAAAGAATTATGATTTATAAATAGGCTTCTGTAACTTTCCTTTTCTTTCTGAACCTATTTGTGTATCTTGGGGATCTCTTCATTTGACTCTGTAAAGGGCTCTATCACTCTGCTCTCAGCCTTAGTGTGTCCCACTGCACAGACTCAGAGAAACAGTTTGCTCAGAACAAGAACCACCAGAAGCCACTGCCATCCTCACCCAAGAGTGTGGCCATTGCAGCTGTCACCTCCCACACCGAGATCATCCGGAAGCACCTGCCAGCTCGTTACTCTTCTTTCCTTGTTATTTACCGATGATTATTGAGACTTACCCAGAGGATGCTAATTTCTTTGCCCTCAGATCTTAAGTTAGCCCACATCTTCCTCTTTTTTGGATTTGGTATCTCTTCCTCTTAAGCACAGCCTCACTAATCCTTTCAGAGAGGGTTTGCGGGTGTTAAACTCCTTCGGGGCTTGCACATTCAAAAGTCTTTATTCTGGCTTTTTCCTTACTTGAATGTTAGTTTGGATGCGCTTAGGATTGAAAGTTTCCATTTTTTCCCCCTTAAAACTTTTAGGCTATTTCTCTGTGGTCTTTTTGTTTTGTGTTGTGTTCATGCTGGTCTGACCCCTGCCTTTAAAAATTCTTTATTTAAAAAAAACAACGACAGCCTTCCCAGGCCGGCGTACCGCAAGGAGAAGGCCACATCCAGCATTAGTGTCAAGATCCTGAAGCCCAATGGTGAGGTCACGTCCCATGTCTCTCCTGGTCTCCTGGAGCTGGACAGGAACTTGAACCTCAAGGCCCAGCTGCTGTGGGAGCTGAAATTGAAGTTGGGGGAGGCTAGAAAACTACTGGAATCATTCCTGTCCCTTGACTGAAGTTCTTCTAGAAAATCCAAGTTGCGCTAGGGCGAGTTCAGTGGGAATCCCCTGGTCTTCATTGCTCAGAAGGGAATTCTGCCTCTAAAAAGTCCAACTGAAATTAAGCAAAGGCACTCCAGGATGGCGGCCTGACATGACCCGTGTGGGCCCATCCTGGAGAACATGGTCTCCCGAAGTGAAAATGTGGGCAAGAGAATCCCGTGAAGCTGGACTGCAGTTGGCTTGTGAAGGCCCATTTGGACAAAACGCAGGAAACAACGGGGAACACAGGGTAGAAACTTTCTCTGGTGTCTCTGAAAAGCTCACAGGCAAGGCTGTTAACTCTGAGTTCCCAGAGTTTTAGTTGTGAACAGAGATGACTAAATACTTATTCACAATTGACATACCATAAAAAACCACTTTTTGGTGTACAAGTCTGGGTTTTAATGCAGATGGTCATGCGGCCGCCACAGCACCGTGGAGACCGTCATCACCCCAGAAATAGTCCCTCTACCCCTGCCAACTCCTGGCCAGTTCTCATCCCCAGAGTTTCTCCTGTCGATGTTGAGTATCACTTTAGCTAACTCTTAAGGAAAGTTTTAGAATGTTCTCAATATCACTAGATTCTGAAACGTCAACACAACATGTGTGCTGGTTCTTTTAGTTCTTCCCACATCGCACACAGGGGACACCCGCAAACTGAAGATGTATGAATGCTATTGTATTTCTTTATTGCCCCCCTCTTCTCTTTACTATCTCCTTGGAGAACTATTATTGGATGGATGTGAAAATTCCACACAAACCTTAAGCTTTCGCTCCCTCTGTCCGTCACTTTCTTCCCACTTACTACGCACGATCTGCCAGCTCAGTATCGCCGCTCACTGATACAGCTGTGTCCAGAGGGGCTTTCAGTCATTGCCTGAGGTCCCCGCACCATCGAGCTTCATTCCCAATGTGTGCGCGTGTGATGTTAGCCTGCATCCCGTTTCGGATAACCCTGCAGTGTAACAAACTGCCCCAAACTAAGGGGCTTGGAACAACAGTCTGCTCTTGACTCCGTGCTCCTGGCAGCTCAGGGGAGTTTTTCTCTTGGTCTTGCTGGTGGACCCAGATAGCTGCCTTCAGCTGGGCCCACTGGGGCGGGATCAGCTGGGATGGCCAGACTTCTCTGCATGTAGCCTCAGGGCCTCTCTGTGCGGTCTCTCTGCCTCATCTCTCCAGCAGGTTGCCTGGGCCGCGTAAATGGTGGCCCAGGTGGCCAGGAGCACAAACGTGGAACATGCCGGGACTTAAGGAACTGGCACACTTCCGCCACAGGCGCCAAGGAAAGCAGGTCACAGGCCCTCCCAAAGCCCCGGTGGGAGGGTGTCCCAAGGACAGGCTCACCAGGAGCCATGTTCATTGGGCCCAGCCACCCCTCAGGAGCTACTAGTTCTATTTCTTTACACATCTCAGGTTTACTCAGTTAACTCCAGGGCCTCAGGCGAGGGAGCAGCAGGAGTTTGCCTTCTGGGTGTGAGGACATCTGGATCCTCCCCTTCCAGTTGGGCCCACACTCTGGGTAACCCTGTTTCAAGTGCCACTCTCTGGCTGCTGCTCAGCAGGATGACAGGGGGAGCAAGGCACTGCCCGCTGCCCCCCATAATGATGCAGGCGCACATTCTAGAGCAGCCCCCCACCCCCACCCCAGGGGCTTCCTGGTCCCTCAGGAAGGCTGCTTCTTGACCGATTTCCATATTCTGGAAATTCTTCAGCATCTCCCAGTTTGCCCAACTTTTCTGTTGTTTTGTAGGATTTGATATGAAAGGGGGTACAGAGGTGTGCTTAATCTCCCAAGGTAGTGCAAATCAATGCTTGTGGAATTGGTTGCCCCACTAAGTCCAGACAAAGGTACCACTAGGAAATCTGCTTCTCAGCCCTGGACATCCCGCCCAGCTCAAATGCTGGCCCCTCACTCCCTGTCTCCCCCACCCCTCCCCCGCCCTCCAGCACATCTAAAATGGTGTACCAAATAGGGTCCAAACTCACAGCAAGTGGTAAATGCCGCTTCGCAGACACTGGACTAGAGATGACATCAGCTTGGATTGTGGTCCTGCTCCCCCACACACACACCCCCGGCTCCCACTCCCTCTGGGGGTCAGGCAGGAACCCAAACCTCCCCTGTGCACTCCAGCTACAGGACACAGCATCACATCTAATATCCCAGGTCTGATCCCTTCTCCAATTACGGCCCCTTGGGCTGTGGGGAGTTCCTGCCCCATCTTTCTCAAACACACAAGAGAAACAAGGAAGAAAAGTTCCAAATGTTCTGGAAGGGCAGGCAGTCCCAGACAAAGATGAAGGTCGAGGGGACAGAATGGACACCTGTCCCAGGCGTCACCTTCAGCGCGCGCTCTGGCACCGACACCCGCTGCCGGGGCCGCCTGAGGACACCCGCTTAGCAGGAGCACGCAGCCAGGGCCGGCGCCCAGCCGGGCGGTCCGGGTGCAGTTGGCCGGCTGGCCGCGGGGAGGAGCCCGAGGACCAGAGACGCGGGGCGCGGGCCGAGCTGTGTTCGTGTCCTACCGCCTCTTTGGCGAGCTGCTCGGGAGCTCGGGGTTCAGGGTGCGCTGGGAATGCGAGGGATGAGCGGCTGTCCTCCCACCCGGTCAGCTGCAGGCAGGGACATCAGGCTGGGGTGCGGCGGGGCGGGCGCCGGGCCGGGAGTGTGCTCTCTCCCTTGGTGCACACAGAGGTAGTCCCACACAACTCGTATGGCGCCGAGGGACCCGGGGGGCTGTGACCCCCAGCCTGCAACCCTCCTCTTGCAGAGGGCAGGCCCAGTGCACCCTAGTCCTGGGCGGCCTCCTTCTACCACTTCAGTGCTTCCTTAGCCGCTTTCAGCGGGAGGGGACGAACGATGCCTGGTCTGAAAAAGGACACGAGTCTGCCTAAGGAGGGACAGACAGGTGGCTTGAAGGGGGCACGGGGCTTGGGAAGAGGGGGAATGATTGAAGGTAGGGATAATAGAGAACTTGTGACCCGGAACGAGTTATAGAGGCTGTGCTACAGGTTGTCAAATTATCTTTCCATTTCTTCCTTTTATCTGCTGCTAAAATTACTGCATGTTCATTGTAGAACAGTTTCCAGAGAAAAAATAAAGGGCATAGATCATAGCATGTTAGTAACAAATAGTACCCCTTTGGTAGGAGTCAGATACAAAAGAGCTCTTCCAGGCTCTGCTGGGTGTTAGGGTTCCCTAGAGAGACAGAACCAGGGTGGGGACAAGTAAGTATGTATATGGACTGGTCTCCCCAAAAGGGGCCCAAAGGCTTTCCTCATGTGCCCAAGAGTAGGCCTCTTCCAGGAAGGGCTCCAGACCTTGGTATGGAAAACCTAAGGTCCCTCTGAGGCCCTTGGGAAGTCTACTGCCATTTCTCAAAGAATGCAGATTACTCTAAGAGCAGGACTATAATCAATGATCCAGGGTTAGATTTTAAATTTAGCTTCCTGTGTCCCTTTCATTAGTTTCTTTATATTCTACCTGTTAGTGACACCATCCTCCTCTTGGGGTGAGCAAGGTGGAGAGGAAGTTCCAGGGGCGGAAGTGGTGGATGCACTATGGTAATGACACTTAGAGGGGGTGGGGAGCCCCAACATCACTTCAATAAAGATAATAATCAAAAAGAGCAGTGAAGGTCCTAGAGGCTAAGAGAAACTTTGTCCTTGTCTCAGTTATTTGTACTTTTCTTAATTGAAGAGGTAATCATTGTCCCCCCCTTTTGTGATGGAGAACAAGGTGGTTGGGGGGTATCATACAGCTGTAGATTTATCAACACACCCTCCCCATCTGAGAAACTCATCATTTACTCTCAGAAGGAGGTGATGTTGTCATGTGAAGTCTCCTCCTCTCTCTCTTTCCTCGGTGCCCCAGGTCTTTAAACACAGAATAAGTTCCCTTTTAATCTAGAACTCCCTACCTATGTTAAATTTTAATTTTTCTCCTGTTAATTTATCTGATATTAATTTGTGCATCCAACCAGCTTCAGAAAAACCCAGATGGAGTGGGGCATTTCACCCTGCACCCTAACAAGAAGGAGGGAGGTCGAGACAAAGCCAGACATTACAGAGGCTAAAAGTCCCAAGATCTGCATTCAAAAGCTGCAGACCAAAGACAGCTGGCTCTGCGGTTGGAGTGGGAGGGCTGGTGCAGACCTGTGCCCAGGACGGAGCAAGCCTTGCCGTTCATTCTGTTCAGGTGAGTGTGGCCCACCCGCTGCGGGGAGGGTACTCTGCCTTAGTCTTCCCACGTTCATCTCCCCGTCACCACCCTCACAGGCATCCAGAATATTGTTTAACAAATACCTGGGCACCCCATGCCCCAAAGTGACACATAAAATTAACCATCATAGAGATAAAGCACATCTTAGGCAGGGCTGCAATAAAGGAGACCACAGACTGGACGACTTAAAAAACAAAGTTCTGGAGACTGGGAAATCCGAAATCAGGGTGTCGACTCCTTCAGGTTCTGGGACAGCCTGTTACCCAGATGGTTTATCAAGGAAACTCTTTGCAGAACAAACCGCTAGAGCAATTTCAGAGCTGTTTTAAAAAGGGTGAGACAGTCATTCCAACCCAAACTAGTTAGTCCAAGTGTGCAGAAAAGATGCCCCTAATTTAACATCACCTTAGGTTCATCTGCATAAGATCCCCTCCCAAGATGGGGGTAGTGGGGGCCTGGGGTACTCTTTTCTGAACATGTGACTCATGAAGAATCTTGGTCTGGTCATGAAGCCACACTGCGCCTGCAGCCAAGTTTCCGGACATTCCACCCTGCTGAACACCAGCAACCCGCAAAGACCCCGCCCCCTCTATGATGCCGTGCCACGCCCTGGGAGCCATCAGCCTGCCTCCTTGATTCAAGCAATGACAACGACCAGGAGTCTCCCACTGGGTCTGGTCCACCAAGCAGGAACCCGAGGCAGTAACAAAACCCCTTCCTGGTTTCCTCACAAAAGCTGAAAGAGACGGGGTTTGCCCAGGTGTCTTCAGCCCCTCATTAGGGCCCCAATTCCCTAAGGGAGGCTTCACTCTGTGACCTTACCCAACCTAGTCACTCCCAAGGGTTCCACCTCTAAAGCCCATCCCTTTGGGATTAGAGGCTTCAACCTGTGAATTGCAGGAGCGGTGCAATCACTCAATTCCTAGCAAGAACTCTTGCACCATTTTATTGTTTAGTACAGTTCTAAGTGTTCTTACCTTTTCACCGCTGGATCACCCTGCGTCTGAGTCCTCAGAGCAGCTCCCTCAGCTCCGGAACTGGGTGCACACCCGTCAGCTACAGCTGGGGCCCACAGCACCGCACAGGGCCAGACTAGGCCCCAGCAACCTGAGCAAGGGGGCTTCTGGGAAGGGGCGAGTCAGGCAGTGTTCTTTCTTTTCTTGGAGACTTTAAAAGGGGAAAGCAAAACAGGCTCTTTTCCTTCTATCTAGAGCCCACCTGCCTTCCTTGTTAAATAGCTTCACCTGGCGTCTCAGCTCCGCCCATCATTAAGCGGGGGGGGGGGGGGGGGGGGAAGAACATGGTCACTCCCCTTTTATGGAGATGTCTCTTAACCTATCTCCCTTTCCCAGGCCGCCTCTCTTCCCCTCCTCCTCCCTAACCCTCTCCTCCCTCCCTCCCCCTACTGGTTAGAATAAATTGTTTGTTTTTTTAAAGATTTATTTATTCACGCATACAAGCTGGGGTACAGGCTAGAGGCGTGGGGCGGTGAGAGGGTTCACCAGAGGCAGAGTGGGGAGCAGAACAGGCAGATGGACAGAAATACACTGCTGAGGGGAGCGGTGGCTGGGGCAGGAGAGGTCTGCCGCGCCATGTGGGAATCTCCGCGGATGGGCTTCGAACTCCTGTCGCCACTGCCGACAGCTCCACAGCGCTGCGCTTTAACCCGCTGCGCCACCAGGGAGGCCCAGAATAAATTGTTTTTATCTTTTTTTGCTGCAAAGCACTCTTGTTTGCATTTGAAGCAGCAGGTGGCCAGTCTCAAGTTCTGACCTGTGATAGTTTTTAGACCCTTTGCCTGGAAACATCACCACCTTTTCATCTTTGACCTATGAGTTATTCAGAGGTGTTTTCATTTTTATATATGGTAATGTTGAATTTTAAGATAGTTGCATTACGGTCAGAAATTATAGGGAAGCAAAAATCTGCTACCCCAAAATCATGTCTTTTTGACAAGAGGTTTATTTCAGGGGTGGGGCTCTGAGGGCTGAGTGGAAGTTGCTTTTGCTATTTATATGTAAGCTCTCTGTTAGAGCCCCTCCCAGGAAGACCTAGTCTCCTTGTCTATTTTTCAAAGGAAAAGCAGAACTAAATCTGCATATCTTTTGTTTACTCTGCCTTCCCCAGTAAAGGATCTAACTGAATTTCTTCCCCTAAGCCTGATGTCTTAGCAAAGCCATCTAGGATGGTGTCTGAGGCTTAACTGGGTGAGTTCCACAGTCACACTGTATATAGGAGGTATAGAGGTAATCATGTCATTTTTAAACTGCATTTTGGCTTTTTCAACAATCTGTCTGATGTTTATTTGATTATTTGTCAGTCTGTAAGAGTTCAGAGGGATATGGGACGATTTCCTCTGTGCCCCAACACAGTAAAATGTACATGAGTCCTGTTCTTTGAAGGTTGTTAGAACTATTATTTTTGCCCAAAGGAACAGTCTGTCATCACCTATCAAATTCACTCTAAAGAATGATTCTCAGGACCCTACATCTCCAAGGAAGATTCTAAAGGCTTGTGTTGAAGTCTGAAGTGAAATTAAATGGGGTGATTTCACATGATCCTAACAGGGAACCGCTCGACACTGCCAATATGTCAGAACTAGTCCTTACCAGTCTCCTCTGCTGTGAAATGCCTGTAGACACCAGCACCATGGACAGTGGCAAAGCACAGTAGGGTCTGTCCTGTAATCCTTGCCTGGGACTTGGAGCTTCCCAGAGAAAGGCTGGCGGGGAAAACCAGTTACAACCAGGACCTTGTTTCTCGTGCTGCTGGCTTCCGAGGGATCCTGATGCAGCATTGGTTCTCCAATGCATCCTCTCAGCCTGTGACGCTCCCTGTATGTGGGAAGGGAATGGCGCTTGTTGGGTGTTGGGGCAGCGTGTGTATGCTCCATGTTCTGTGCTGGGCCTGGTCTCCTGCAGACAGTAGAGATGACCGAAGCCCCTGTCTTCTGTTTCCTCTACCCTCTCCTAGATAGTCAGGTCACACAATTCCTCTACCAGGAAGGTGTAACTTCCCTGGGGGTGTGCGCTATGCCTTACAGGGTATTTGACCAATTGAAGGGCCATTTCTAGTCTGCTTTATTAGTCATCCTGTGACCGAAAGGTAGGAACTCCAGGAAAGCTACTGGCTTAAGATTGGGCCTCTAAACCTCCCTATTCCTGAAATGACAGACAAAAAGATAAACAAAAATAAACCATGTTTCAGTACTAAGTGGTGGTATAACACAACCAGAGAGGAATTCTTGATGGATACACTTTACATCAGACCACAGTGACTGGCAAAATCACTCTCTTTTTTACACACAGACATGCACATCTTTACCAAGAAAATACTGTTTTAGGACTTTAAAAAAAGAAAGGAAATTGTCACTATCGGAGCACCTCATTGTTTCTTCAATTACCAACCTGTTACCTCCCTAACACAGCCTCAAATTGATCTCGCTCCTTCCCAGTTGTTTCTGTCGACAGATGAATTGAAAAGACAAGAACCGTCACGAAACCACAGGACTCTGGCCAGTCGGCCCCTGGACGGGCTGGCACAACGGCCGCCAGCTTCACAGGTGAGGGAGAAGCAACATTGCCGCAACGGGAGCAGCGGAGACGAGTGACCAACTGAAAACCCGTCTCCTCCGGCCCTGCACTCTGCTGTGAAAACACAAGCCCCTTGCCAAGAAAACAAACAAACCTGGGCTCCCCTCACCCCATTTCTGTCTCTGGAGACTGGCTCCAAGCAGCGAGTAGCCGAGCTTTCCTGGCATCACAGTCTCCCCGGAAAGGACATTTGGGTTTTCCCTAGTTTGGAACTATTACAAATAACACTGCTATGAACATTTGTATGCAGGTTTTTGTGTGAAAATAAGTTTTCACTTCCTGCGATAAATGCTCAGGAGTGAAATCGCTGGAACATATGGTACGAGCGTATGTTTAATTTTATAAGAAGCTGCAAAACTCTTTTCCAGTTTTTAAGGTTTCTTAGGTTTTTCATTTTTGTTAATTTGCTCATTTCCTCTCAGAAGATACTGGGGAGAGTGATCTCCAGCTCTATCACCCCCAACCACTCATTGTCCAGAGTGGGCTCATTCTTCCGGGTGGCGGGCCACAGGGCACTGCAGTCTCATTTTTCCAGGTTTTCCTTGCTTTTGCTTATCATTATCTTCTTAGTGCATAGTTTTCATCCTCACTATAATTTAAATACCTAAAATATCATATAAGCCTTTCAAAAGTTTGAAGGAAATAACAAAATTAAAAATGTGAAATCCAAACCCATGTCCTGCTACTGTTTTATTTTTTTCTTGGTCAAAGTTACTGAATTTTTAAAATTAATTTATTTAAGAAAAACCAATAGCAGGTCAACCACAGCTGTGGACCCCTGTGATGGAGGCATTTCCATAAATGGGGGGTGTCCATGTTCCCCATCCTCCCTATTGAGGGGTGAAGCTGTGTAACAGGGAAGGTGGGCTCCAGGGGACACATGTGAAGAAGGACTCACTTCCTTCTTGACTTTGGCCTTGAGGGTCTTAAAGGAGACACTTGGAGGAGAGACTCGTGGGGAGGCTGACAATGACGGCTGTTACCTTGATCTGCTCGTTGATTTTGCTCCTTTTTAAAAATATTTTTATTGTTATTTAGGTCTTTTACATTTTGTATTCCCCTTGGGTAGCCCACCACCAATTTCACCCGTGATCCATCTCCGTGGTCCCTTGTGTTCTTTTTTACTCCATTTTGTGCCCTTATCCTGCCCCCCCACCCACCCAATGAGTGTCTCTCTCCTATTTGGTTTCCCTATAGTCCTGTTATAAGTGAAACCATTCAATATTTTTCTCTTTCTTTCTGGCTTATTTCACTGAGTATGATCCCCTCTAATTCCATCCATGTCACTGCAAATTGCATGTGTTTATCTTCTTTGAATGCTGAATAGTATTCCATTGTGTATATGTACCACATCTTCTTGATCCAATCATCTATTTTTGGACATCTGGGTTGCTTCCATACCTTTGCT
>PVIJ01007351.1:0-58861 GCA_004024925.1 Scalopus aquaticus | reverse complement strand
GAACATACGGGTGCATGTATCCTTTCGGATTAGTGTTTTTGTGTCCTTTGGGTAGATTCCCAAAAGTGGTGATTTTGCTCATTTCATCCCAAACTTGCCTGGCCCCTTCTGCCCCTTTCCTTTGATTCCCTGACAGAAGGTGCCTTAGACTTGTGACAAACATTCCAAAATATTAACAATGATGTAAACCAATGGTACCTCAATAAAACCAACCAACCAACCTAAAAGCAGCTGGCACAAAATCATCATGAATGACTACCTGTCAGGATATAAATTTTATTACTGAGTTCCTTTTTGCACCTCACATTCTTCTTCTGTAAACCAGGGAATAGTATGTCCTGGAAGCAACTGTAATGACCAGTGGTGAAGCAATGAAAATGCCTGAGGCTTTACAGGTTCCCGACAGCACACAGCTGCTATGAGGATGATGCGTACCTCTCAGGTCCCCAGTTAAACTATCAGCTGGACACAGAGTTGCTGAGAAGGGAGGTCTCCTGCCCAGCCACTCACTCCGACTGAGGGGGGCCCCACCCCAGGAGTTCACTGGAGGGTGTCAACTCTTCCCTCAAGTCTAAGGACCAAGAAGGAGGCCCCGTCCTCAGACTCACTGCTATAAAGTCCTTTCATAACAGAGGGGAACAGGTCCCAGGAAGGGAAGAGCAGGTTAGTGGCAGAGCTGGGGCTTCAAGGGCTCACAGGACACTGCCCTCTGCACAGACACACGGACTGAGGGCTGGAGCGCAGGCCACGCTGGGCTTAGCTCTGGGGCTCCTAATCCAACCTCCCCCTGTCCTTTAATTTATGGAACCTGAGATACTTTTCTCTTGTCCTCCCATAGCCTCTGCAACTCCCTTAGTAACTATGTGAGGTTAAGCGCCACCAAAATTGGGGTGCCCTGGGTCTGCCCTCTCTGCAGGGGGAGGGCTGCAGTGCCTCGTGCCCATCTTGGGGGGACCGCACTGTGTGCCCCAGGGAGAGCACACACTCCCGCCCCAGCGCTGCCCCGCCCTCCCCGCCGCACCCCAGCCTGAAGTCCCTGCGCAGCCTACCGGTGGGAGGGCCACCGCTCCTCCCTAGCGTTCCCAGCGCTCCCCAACCCGGGAGCTCCCGCCACGGAGGCGACGAGGACAGACACGGCTGGCTCACCGGGCCCTCCGGTCGGCCGAGGCCCCGCGCTCCTGTCCGGGGTCCACGGCCCCTCCCCGCGGCCGCCCGGCCAACTGCACCGGGCGCAGGGCTGGGCTGGCCCTGGCCGCGTGCTCCTGCTAAGCCGGTGTCCTCAAGCGGCCGCCAGCCGCCAGCCAGGCGGTACTGGAGAGGGCGGTGAAGGTGACGCCTGGGACAGGTGTCCATTCTGTCCCCTCGACCTTCATCTTTGTCTGGGACTGCCTGCCCTTCCAGAACATTTGGACCTTTTTTTCCTGGTTTCTCTTGTGTGTTTGAGGACGGTGAGACAGGAAATCCACCAGTCCTGAGGCACCTTAACTAGTGAGGGCAGTGGGCCAGCTGACAGAAGTGTTATGTCCTCTCCTGGACACTGATGGCGTCAGGGACCAGCGATGAGGGACACCATCTTTTGAGAAAGTGGAAGTCACCTTAGATTCCATTGTCAGTTCTGTTCCTGCCCCAGTTAAACTGTAGGGTAACTTGATAAACTATATTTTATTCCCACCTACAATTGGCAAGACCCTTATCCCTAGGCCCCCCAAGTTGGGTTCCATCTCCTGCAGGAGTCAGTCTGGCACCCCAGTGCCTGAGCTGGGTGGAACCATTACCCCGCTTTACTGAGGAGGAAACTGAGACTCAGAGAGGCGACAGCAGTGGATGACAGAACCAAGCCTAGAACCCAGGACTCCTAGAAGGTCCAGAACACTTTCCTGTGCTCCAGATGCCCTCTGTATGTGTCTGGGAGGGCAGGGAGGACTCTGTCCCGTGCCAAGGGAGCCCAGAGCAGCAGTGCCCCTAGTTGGTCCTGAGTTCTCTGCTAAATCAGGCATCAAGGGGCCTCTCTGGTGGCACAAGGGGTTAAGTCTCAGCACTATGAAGCTATCAGCAGCCACTGCAGCACGAGTTTGATCCCCAGCCCGGGAGCTTCCCACATGGTGCAGCAGACCTCACCTGCCTCGCTGCTGCTCCCCTCAGCAGTGTATTTCAGTCAGTCTGCCTGTTCTGCTCCCTACTCTGTCTGGTGAATCCTCTTACCCTCCACACCTCTGTACCCCAGCTGTTGTATGCACAAATAATCTTTTTTTAAAAAATAAATAAATCAGGCACCAGGCCTAATCTCCCCACCCAACGCTCACCCTCTCAGTAGGGTAAAGGGAATTTCCCATCTCAATACCACACTCCCTCCCATTTGTGGCTCAGAGGTCAGGACCCAAGACGGACCCATGTGAACCAGCCGAGACCCCAGCCAAGCTCAGGAAGCTAGGAAGCAAGGGGATGGAGGCATTAGGGTAAAAATCTTTATGAGGGCCCAATGGGTGAGGCTAGTGGAGAGGCCTGACTTCCAGTGGTGGGATAGAGGAACCAGCATATCCAGGCGTGGCAGCACCTGGCTTTCCCCAAACATCCAGAGGACCCTCAGGGTAACAGGTTCTCAGTACAGTGCTGAAGACTGAGGATACCTGGGTCTTGAGGACTAAGAAGCAGTGTCTATCAGGGTGAACACAGTCTGAGCCTGGAGAGGCTTCTGTATGAGTTGTTCATCACCACTGGGCAGCACCATCAGCCATGCTCATACACTGGTTCTGACTGGCCTGCTTTGGTAAAGATTTCCAAATAGAAGTCAATGAAGGCAATTAGTCCCAGAAGGCTCTCTGCCCTGATGAAGAGGGTGCTTTGGGAAATTGGGTGCCCCCTTGTGGTTACTTGAGGAATTTCACTCTATCTTCCCATTCTCCAAGGACTTCCACAGCATGTCCACCCACCCCAGTCCACTCTCAGGCCATTGAGACATCTCATCATTAAGGACAAAAAGAATTCTGGTGTCCCGAGATTGATTTTAAACACATGAAACTTGTATAGTGTAAACAAGCATTTACGTAGCTCTAATTATGTGCTTTCCAAATATCAACTGTGTCCATCAGAGCTGCCTATGAGGTTCCAGCATGATTCCTATGATACTGCTGAGAAGCTGTGGTGCAGAGAAGCCGAATGTCACACAGTCACTGCCGTGCTGTCTCTTACTGTGCTGGGAGCCTCGTACATCAACCTAGAGGCACAGACAGAACAGTGTGTGTGTGTGCTGGCAATGGACAATCTCCCAGGCTCCTTCTCTGACACCCCCAAAGCTCCCCCTGCACCTCCCAGGGATGAGTCTGTGCTGCAAATGGAGGGGCAGATGTCCAAGAACCTCCCTTCTCTACCTCATTGGTTCTACTTCCGGGAGGTGGGAAGGAGGCACAGGCAGGCGACTCAAGGCACTGGGACGCTGAGGGAGTCAGCGTTCTAAGGCACTTAGAAGGCTCAAGGCACTTCACTAGCTAAACCAGAAGCCAGTGCAGACACAGGCCAGGTGGGCCCACACCACTCCCACCCTCCATCCTTTTGCCATAGAGGGATGAGTGACCACAGGATACACCGCTCTTCTGGAATCCAGAGCTTGGGGGAAGGGATCTTGGGTCACTCAGGTGCAGATGCCCCGGAGATGCCAGATAGTTCTGGATCTAGAGGGTGAGAAAAAGGATTAGGCTGCGGAAGTAAATTTGCTATTCACCCCCATGGTGAGTCACTCCCACGATGAGAGCTAATGACACAGGAGGATGCTCTCTCTGGGGAGAGGAGAGGAAAACTGAACATGCCAAGCAGGGAACCCCACATCGCAAGAGCAGGTGAATGCAGAGGACCTACGAAGGAAGGAGTGTGGGGCAAGAACAAGAGTAGGTCAGCAGCAAGCTGTGAAAATTATTTGCGCTCTCAGGTCCCAAGGCTTCTGCTTATGTAATTCTCTCATTTGAAGCCTTCAGGGGAAAGAACAATTACTTACAAATGAAAACCAGATGGTCATCAGACATCTCATTGGCAACTCCTGATGCAAGAAGGCGAGGCAAAGCCCACAAAGGCTGAAGAGATGTACTGCCAGTGACCCCAGCACCTGCCCCCCAGTCCTCTCGCTAGTGGAGCCTTGGCTGTTCAGTTGGACACACAGCCGTTCCCAATCAAACTTCCAGAAGAAGTCTCGTTCCCTCCAGCCTTTTACATGAGGAAAAACAAACAATAAGCTTCAACTTGTTTGAGCCACTGCTATTCTGGATCCCTTTACAGGCAAACTGAATCCCAATGGATATTGAGGGGAAATTATACCCAGCCAAAATATCAAGTACAAGAATAAAATAAGGTTATTCTTCCACAGGCAACAGTCCAAAGAGAAGTCAGGAAATAGATGTTTAAATATACTATTTAAAGTACTAAAAGTAAATAATAGAAGGACTGAGCAAACGTGGCTGGCGGGGTCAGGGAGAGAAGGGATACGGTAAAAACGAGCCAAGTTCATCCTCTTTCATTGCAGGGAGTCAGGAGGTAGTTTAACCTTGATGAACTGGTCACGAGGAACTGGTCCTGGCATTGTGGGGGCACTAGCAGGAAGAGAAATAGTCGAAAATGATTACTTCTGGGCAATGGGGCTCAGAGTTGGTGGGGCAAAACTTTAATTTTTCAATTTACTATATATTTTTTAAAGATTTATTTATTTATGCATACAAGAACTGGGGTGTAGGGCAGAGGTGTGGGGGGTGGTGAGAGGATTCACCAGAGACAGAGTGGAGAGCACAGGCGGATCGACTGAAATACACTGCTGAGGGAGCAGTGGGAGAGACAGAAGAGGTCTGCTGCACCATGTGGAAAGCTCCCTGGCTGGGGATCAAACTCAGGCCGCAGCAGCTGTGATAGCTGAGACTTGAGCCCCTGCGCCACCAGGGAGGCCCAAGACCTAACTCAATGGGTAAAGGAGTGGACCCAAAGATCTCCCAGAGCAGAGGAAGAGGGTCTGGGGACATACTAGTTTCACTTTGCAACCGTCTATATTGCTTGGTGTTATGACACTGGGCACTTAATATTTGTGTAAAAAAGTTTAATGTATATTTTTTAAAAGAAAAGGATGAAAACAGGAGAGAGCAGTCTGGAAAGTCCCACAGGCTGAAGGACCTGACCTGCAAGGGCGCATGTCCCTGGCAAGCAAACCAGGTGTCTCTTAGCAAGTCTGATTTTAGCCCCTGATTCTGGCCACTGCCTAGTTTCTCCCCCTTTGTTGTTCTCCATGTCCAGGCCAGAGAAGAGTTTAAAGAGAATTCTCCCCTGGAATGTGTCCTGTTTAAGCAGTCCGTTTCCTGCTGGCATGGCTAAAGATGGAATGACCACAGGGCTGAGCGATCGGAAGCCCTTACTTGAAGACTTGGGATTTCTCTGGGGACACAACGCACCTTAGATCTGTGTGGCTGCCTGCCATTTCAGCTCCCAGGGATGCCATGCGCCAGGGACCAAAGCCAGTCACCTTGCCCAGTCGTGAAACTTAATTCCGAAGCTGGCTGTTGTGGACTGTCTCTTAGCAACAGGCCGGAGGGCTCTGACTCTGCAGCTAGGCCTCAAGCTGAGATTCATTCTTGGTATGTGGACCTCTGGGGTTCACTGTCCAGCACCTTCTCTGGGATTTGAGATCTTGAATTTCCTTTGGGGAGCTTTCATCCGCCTCCTCTTCCCAGCCAAGAGATTTGATTGGGCTTGTTTTCTACTCAAATCTCAGGGCACACCAATCAGTATGGTCCCCTCTCTCTGGGCCAAAATGATTGTTCAGAGAGGGGCGGAGAGCAACCCAAGCAGAGGGAATCACAGGGCCTTTGCCAAAAACGTTGGGACGTGCATTTGTTCTCTCTTGATGGTGCTGAGGGCCCTGAGAGACTGAGGGGAGTTATCCAACACCGAGGAGATGGAACAGCAGGCTTGGAGGGAACATTATGATTCCAATGGATTGTCTCCTCTGGCTCATCCTAACTTCAGCATGGAGCAGAAAGTTCATCTTTTGCAATTATATGTGTAGCATGTAATTGTCCCTTGGAGGTCTTAGACCTCTGGCCAACAAATGGATCCTTCCTAACAAAGGTTGATTGTTCAACCTCCTTCGATGGTCCATCTTGAAAGATTTTTGTTATGTTGTAGCACTAGACGGAAGATGACAAAGTTGTTCAGTGGGTCCAGATCAGAGCACCCTGGCCTTGGTGATGTTCAAGGTCACCTTATAGTGAGGGGCCTCTGGTCCCTGCCAACCTGCCCTCAGTCCCACAGGCTTAAGTCCCACCAAGGTGAGTCTTACTCAGTGTTTTTCCTTTTTAAAAAGCCACTGACGAGGGCCTCTCTGATGGCGCAAGGGGTTAAGTCCCAACACTACGAAGCTATCGCAGCCACTGCAGCACGAGTTCAATCCCTGGCCAGGGAGCTTCCCACATGACGCAGCAGACCTCTCCTGTCTCACCCGCTGCTCCCCTCAGCAGTGTACTTCAGTGGATCTGCCTGTTCTGCTCCCCACTCTGTCTCTGGTGAACCCTCTCACCCCCCACACCTCTGGCCTACACCCCAGCTCCTGTATGCATAAATAAATCAATCTTTGGGGGGGAAAAGCCACCTTCTATTCTTTCAAAAGCCCAGTGTCCATCCAAACTGCTTCCCACCGCTATGACCTGCAGCCCTAGTTTTCACTGGCTGACACTGAACAGGAGAACCAGGCGGCCTCTGGGCATGACCCCCACTTCAGACTGTGGCCGTGATCCGCACCACCAAACCAGGAACTCTGAGTGCTCTATTGCCTTTAAATCCTCGGTGAGGCGTGAGTCCCAGGCTAAGCATCGCCGGCTTTAGCACTCCCGCGCCTTTGCACTCCAGCAAGACCTGGGTGTGGCAGGACCGGGAAGTAACTGCCTGCTGACAGACCAGGAAGTAGCTGCCACGGGAGTAAAATGGGGATGTGTTCTCCGCTCTCCATCATAACCCACCCCCATGCCGCCTCACCTTGCTCCTGCAGTCGGATATTACTCTGAGCCGAGCCGGGTACGCGTCCTCTCACTACCGGCAGAGAAAGTGCAGCATCTTCGTCCTCTTACTCACAGTGATGTGATTCGCTTATTATGGCTGGGAAAGTCTGTCTTAATTAAGGTTCTCTTAGTAGTCCCAGGCTCCCACTCCAAACTAAAGGGAAACTATTGTTAGCACATGGCTCAGAGAGGAGAGGAAGTTCCCTAGGACCCTAAGAGGAACTGGAACCAGGAAGTGCCTTCTCACTCTCACTCTTGCTGTCACTCACTCCCTCGTATTTTATTCCTATATCTCTTTGCACATCTTCTGCCCCTGTCTCTACAGTCTGCATTCTCTGCATTTTCGTATACTCAGCCACCCTGTTGTACTATAATTTACAACACAAACTAAAGCAAAATAACCCAAACCCAACTAAGCAGTGACTCTCAACCCTGGTTCTTTCATATATTAACCCTCTTCTGATCAGCTGTGACAAGGAATGAGAAGGCAGAATCATGTCATGCAAATGACCTTTAGGAGCCAAACCTCTTGGGAAGAGGGTATGGGTAGAGTTTTTATAAAGATGAAGTGTGATCCAAAGGCACGATATCTACTTTTTTGCCCCAAAGTTAAACTATTTGTTTAGTTGATGTATAGATAATATTCCTACATAAAAAGTTGCCTCACTCAATTATATGCCATTTCAAGTTCCAAAAGAAAATTCCAGAGAACTGGAACTTCATGTTGAATGAAATAAATCTGTTCAGAGAGAACTGAGATACAAAGATAAAAGACCAAGAATGAAGGGGGACAGATAAGCCAAAACTGAAAAGAAAGCTAAAGCCCAGGGGGAGGGTGTATGATCCCAATGAAAGTTCTAAAGAGCATAAGTGGGGGCCTCCCTGGTGGCCTAGGGGGTTACCTACCTGGTGGCCACTATCTCCACAAAGGCCCACTGCTCTGGTGTGAGTTCCATCCCTGGCCAGGGAGCTGACCCACACGGTGCGGCAGCCCTCTCCTGTCTCGCCTGTTCTGCTCCCAACTCTGTCTCTGGTGAATCTTCTCACTCCCTGCATCTCTGGCCTGCACCCAAGTTCTTCTATGCAAAAATGAATAAAGTCTTGAAAAGAAAAAATTTAAAACTAAAGAGCACAAGCGAAAATCAAATCAGGGCCAGGCAAGGCCATGTGGCTCAGGGTGTTTGGACACTGTGAAGCCACATGTCTCTGCACAAGTTCTCTCCTCATATCAGGACACTTGTCGGATGAGGATCTGCCCACAGGCCAGTTGTATTTTTTCAGCTATTTCCTGAAGCAATTCTGTATCCTTTTCCTCACTTGGAGGTACTCTGTACAAGTGATTCAAAAGGCTGGGTTTTGCTGAATCCAAGAAAAGATTGAACTAGAGGTTAATTTTTTAAAGACTGTATTTTTGTGTAGAAGAACTGGGGTGTAGGCTAGAGGTGCTGGGGTTGAGAGGAGTCACCAGAGACAGAGTGGGGAGCAGAACATGCAGATCAGAAATACACTGCTGAGGGGAGCAGCGAGTAAGGCAGGAGAGGTCTGCTGCACCACGTGGGTCAGCTCCCTGGCCGCTGCAGCAAGAGTGCGAGCCCCAGCCAAGCTGCTGACCCACATGGCACAGCAGACCTCTCCTGTTTCGCCCGCTGCTCTCCTCAGCAGTGTATTTCAGTAGATCTGCCTATTTGCTCCCTATTCTGTCTCTGGTGAATCCTCTAACCTCCCCAATACCTCTGGACTACACCCCAGTTCTTGCATACGTAAGTAAATATAAAGAAAGAAAGAAAGGAAAGTTCAACTGCATCTTGATGTCCCACATCTCTTATATTGGAGGCAACAGTTGTGGAAGAAATTTCTTCCGATTTAGTCTTATAGGATTTCCATGGGTAAAAATGTAAACATGACCTTACAAACAGAGGCCACCACGCTTATGGAAAGGCAACCCCTATGAGTGACAATCAGGAGAAACATGTTTAAACACACCCGTCTCCACCTTCCACCAAGACAGCAGATGTTGAAAAAGTCAAATACAAAATATAGAATGTCACATGGAGAATGTTTACAGAAACAGAGAATGCAAACCAAATGGAAAGCCAGCAACAGGAAATCATCAGGTTTATACAAATTGGGAAAAATAGAACTTAGAGAAATGCAAAGCACAACATTGGGGAAAAAAACCTTCATGGAGATATGTAAAATAGTTGTGTAAAGTACTTTGTAAACTGTGAGAAAAAAATCTCAATGATGGGCTAATCAGTATATTAGATGCTCTTAAAAGTAGAATTAAAATAAAAGACATAGCCCATGAATTTATTCTGAATGCAGCAAAACAAGGAGAAAAAAAAAGGGTTGTGAGACATGAATAAGAACAGAATGAGGAGTCTGACATCCAAGTGGAGGCACAAAGTGAAACTGGAGCGAATACTAAGAAGCAATATTTGAAAAGATAATGACTGAGAAATTCCAGAATTGATGAAAACCATAAGTACACAGATCCAGGATCCCAAATATGATCAAGAAAAATAACTTCAAACCTCATCACATCACACAACTATGTTGGACATCAAATATAAATAGAAGATTTGGAAAGCAGAAAGAAAATGACAGATGACCTGCAAAAGAACGAGAGAACAGTAACAGATGTTAAAGATAGTAACATACTGTAAAATGAAAGAAAAAAGTCCTATCCACTTAAAATTACTTTCTCTGCAAAACTGTCATCTGGTAAAAAGGGGGGGGAATAATCTTTATAAGAAATAAACACTTGCAGAATTTACCTTCTCTAAAAGACTGTAGAAAGGATTCCATTTAAGAAGTAGAAAAATGATTCCGGAAAATACAAATAGGAAAGAGTGAACAAAAAGAATGGTAACATAAAAGTAAATCCACACAAGTGCTGTCTTGATAAAGCAACCTGGGAGCTCACCTGTGGGCACTCAAAAAAGACCTTAATTGTTCAAAATCAGTAAATTGGGAGAGAACAACAGTAAGGTGGGAAGATCAGAGTTAAGTCATTAAAATTGTACTGCCCAGAAGAAACGCCAAAATCCATTCAACATTAAGACTTTGTGAGGTTAACTCTGCATATTAAAATGTATAACGTAATTACCACAGTAATAGAAGTAGATAACAGAAATGTCAAATCAGTACGAGGGAAAAGTGGAATAAAAAGAGGAAAAATCACTCTCCAAAAAGAAAGAAACGAGCACTGAAGTTCTAGCCAGTGCAATGAGATAGGAAGGGGGAAAAAATGGAAGCTCAATGATTAGAAAGGAGGAAATAAAACCTCACATTAATTAAAATAATCTGATTTGCCATAGAGAAAATAATAAACTTACAGCAAACTAAAAAATAAAAGAGTTTAACAAAGTGGCTGGATCTTAGGATCAGCATACAAAAGTCAATTGTAATTCTAAACGTCAGTAACAATTAGACAATTTTTTTTATTTCAAAAAGCAAGAAAAGGATAAACACAAAATTCAGAATACTGAATATATGGGAAAGGCAGGAGGTGGGGTGGGGGGATACATATCTAGTTATGACAGTAGAGTTTTATTTCTTGAGTTGTATGGTGGGCTCATGAGTAATCACTGTATTTATAAGTAAATAGAAAATATTTTAAATAAGGAGTCCTAAAACGTGTTTTTAAATTCATTAGTTTGCTCCCCAACAAAGGCATAACTACCACAAAAATGAAACTAAGACATTATCAACTAAAAATGAGAAAATGTATCAGATTAACTCAAACAAAAACAAAGCACAAAATTTAATATAAATGGCAGACCACACAATATTTAAGGAAAAATGCATAAGTATGTATATATTACATACAACATCTATTTAAACTAGTCCTCCCTTGTCCCGGGTACACTCCGAACCCCGGTGGATGCCTCAACCTGCAGAAACCAAAGCCTCTGCATACACACCTTTCATAAAGTTTAACCTATAAACCGGGCGCAATGAGCAACAATACCGTAATAAACAATATACTTCAGCAAAAGCTACGTGACTGGGGGCTCTCGCTCTCGCTCGGCTCCTTCTCAAACTACCTCACCGAGGGTGATCGGTCCCGGCCCGCACGCGGATGCGCCGGCCCGCGCTGCTCCCACCTCCAGGCTGCCCTAGGGCAGCGCCTCCCCCGGGTCCGAGGACGTCGAGAAGGTCCCGGACGACGTGAGCATCGAGGCTGACGCCGACGGGCTCCGCAAAGTCACCAGTGAGCGAACGGAAAGGCCCTAAGACGCCGCCGCCCAGAGAAGGCGCGGCAGCCCCTCGGCTGCCCGCGGACCCCCGACCAGGCTCCGGCAGCCGGCCGCGCCCCAGCTGCCGCCGAGGAGGAGGCGCGAAGGAGCAGCCCCGCCCCGCCGGGGATTCGCTGGTGGAGCCGAGTTCTGCTCCACTGCAAGTAAAAGGCCCTTCCCTCCTGGTTCTTCCTTCCCTCGCAGAGAAATAGACGCGAAGCCAAGTCTGGAAGTGTCCGGAGTAAAGGTGTTCAGTGAGAAAATGCAATTTGCTGCTTCCATCCTGCTCTTTTGCAAATAAAAGGCCTTTTCGGTTTTTTAAAAAAAGTATTTTGGGGCCCGCAGTTGACCACGGGTAACTGAAATAGTGGAAAGCGAAACTGTGAATAAGGAAAGTTCTGATGTTTTCATATATAATGTATATTCTGTATGAGGACTATGTATATACTTAGAAAAATGTGTGTGTTCAGTAAAAGGTACATTTAATTGTGAAGAAATAACAGTAATGAGCCTTTAAGAGTTAATAACACCATCAAATCAATGCAGCCAGACTTCTAGAGGAAGGTGGTGGAAAGAGGCTCCCTCACCACTCCCTTCAATTCCTACCTAGTGCAGTGAACAAAATCCATTTAAAAACAGTGGGGAGAAGTGTTGTATCTGCCAACAGTCCCCGGAGAAAGGCAGTAGGCCTAGGGAGCACCGTCACCCCCCAGAGGTGGTGAGGGGCTGAGGCGGCACAGGGACGCAGTATGTCAGCACTAGCATCACCTACAAAATTATAAGATTCCACATCCAGAGAGATGGAACCAAAAATGTCTCCTTATCTTTTCCGTCTTCCAACTAGGTGATGAAAATGACCCCTGCCTAGAGATATGGAAAGGGGGTGTGAACTATGACAAAAGCGAAGTTTTCCAGGCTCTAAGAACGAAGGGAATACCCCAAATCCCATTCCCCATTAGAATGGGGTCTGCCCTGTACTGGGGGAGGCAAACACAGTAATCCCAAACCCTGATGCTTCTGAGAAGCTCCTTTCTTCACCTGAGAGGGCTCTTTCATAAATGTCTTTTTTTTTTTTTTCTGCATACAAGAACTAGGGTGTAGGCCAGAGGTACAGGGAATGAGAGGATTCACCAGAGACAGAATGGGGAGCAGAACAGGCAGATCCACCAAAATACACTGCTGAGGAGAGCAGCGGGAGACAGGAGAGATCTATTGCGCCAGTTGTGGGTCAGCTCCCTGGCGGGGGATCGAACTCAGGCAGAAGCAGTGATAATGCAGAGACCTAACCCCTACACCACCAGGGAGGCCCCAGAAAGTAATTTTTTTATAATGTAGAACAATGTATCTCAGGTTGAACAATCCCTTTGGTTCACTTGAGAGTTTTAGGGAGTTGACTGTTTGATGATAGTGTGTTATTAAATTCTGTGAACTAACATTCGGTAGTCTTCATGAAGAAAAATTATCTTCAGGGGCCTCCCTGGTGGTGCATTAAGCGTGCTGCACTGTGGAGCTGTTGACAGCGGTGGAGATTCCCACATGGCGGGGCAGACCTCTCCTGCCTCGCCCGCTGCTCCCCTCAGCATTGTGTTTCTGTCAGTCTGCCTGTTCTGCTCCCCACTCTGTCTCTGGTGAACCCTCTTGCCCCACGCCTCTGGCCTGTACCACAGCTTGTATGTATAAATAAATAAATCTTTCAAAAAAATTATCTTCAGTACAACTCCCATGTTGTAAAGTGTTTGTCTATCTAGCCCACCTAATGTTAATGGTAATACTGTGGGTGGTAATTTATTGCTGCATTAAAGAATCAGATATCACTTTACAAACACAACTCAGCGTGTGTATAAGGAGAAAGAAACAGAGTTAGGGAATGCTGATAACAATTGTTTACACACAGTTTATCAAGTACTATTCTAAACCCTTTAAGTACTAGAAATTTTTATTTGATTGACAATTTCATGTGAAATTATCAACATGTGGCTGTCCTTGACCTACAAAAATAGCAATTTCACATGGTCCAATTTACATTTACTCCTTTAATCCTTGAACTATGCTAAGATGAAGGTAGTCAAAACTGCTAGAAAAGCGAAGAAAATCGAGGCCATGCCAGAGTCTAGACATCCCCCTTCTAAGGTTCTCTGGCCTTGCCCCTCGCCCCGCCCCCACAGGTCAGAGTGCACACACAGGCAGAGGGAAGGCATCGGCCTGCATGCAGAAGGGGTACATGGGGCCTTGTCTGACTCAGCTTCTCCCCTAAATGACACCACTGCGGGTTTCTAGAAATTGCAGTTTCCTCAGAACTTCAGGTTCTGTTCCAGAGCCAACAGAACAGCTTTAAACAATCTCAGTGGTACCCCACCCCCACCTGCCCCGGCACCGAAGGAGGACACACTCAACAGTTTCATGTTTATTTTCAGAAAGTGATGAAGACAAAATAAACACATCTAGACATCACTCTCTGTACAATAAATAGTCTCCCCCATTCAAAAAAAAATACAGAAAAAGAAAAGAAATAAATTTGGGTGACCACACAACCACCTCCAACAAGACCTTGCTCCTTGCCATGTGCCCGGCCCCTCCCTGCCCCTCCCTCCGGACCCTCTGTCCCTGGGCTGGCGGCCAGTTGAGCTGCGGGAGGCCCCCTGAGTCCTCCCTGACCCTGGCTGGCTCCCTTGTGCAATCCACGTGTCTTTATTTTCGGATCAGGGATGAACACACACGCAAACACAAATGTTGGAAGTTATTCCACAAAGGACGAGAGCTGAGACTCGAGGTCCCAGTCTCCCCACCTGGTCTCACCCCCACCCCAGGAGGGAGGAAGTTCCTTTGTGCACAAGACGCTCTTGTTCTCTGATTTGTCTTCTCCAGCTGGGAAGTCACAGCCAGAAGCAGCACCAGGTAAATGACTGTAGTTAGGGCAAGGGAAGGGGCAGGGGTGCTCCCTCGTTGTGGGCCAGGAAGCAGCAAGTGCGCCCCAGATTCCTTCTTGGCCTCCCTGTTCCCCAGCCCACTGCAAAAGGAGAAGGGACAGAAGGACCTGGGGACCTCTCAGTCCTAGTCTGCTGTGTATGTTCCCTGGTGTCCTCCAACCTAACAACGCCGTTCCCTTTCGTTTCACCGCGTCATCTGCTCAATTGGGAAAATAGTTATAAAACTGGCCTTCGGTTTCCTTATCAAAAGGAGAAGGAGCCCCGGCGGGGGAGGAGCTGTCGCCACTGGAAGCATAAGGAGATACACGCCTCCTCTTAGAGTCTCCTTCGCCCAGTCCCGAGTCACTGGACTCTGGCCGGATGGGGGTGATCTCAGTCCACACCGAGGGGGATCCCTGGTCCTCTGGCCCCCGCCCCTCGGAAGCTCCAGGGCCAGGTTCCACAGGCAGAGTCCGCATGGGGCGGAACCAGCTGGCCGGGCCCATCTTGGGAGGGTACTGGGGGGCCACGGGCCAGCCAGCTCCAGGTGCCAGCACCTCCTGGCCTCGGTAGTAGGACATGGGGGGCCCAGGGGCAGAGGGCAGGAATGCAGGCTTCATGCTGACAGCTCGGAACTCGGCCTCAAAGCTGTGGTCCCGGGGGGCTCCCAGCCAGTAAGACTGGGGAACCACATCCTTGGCCTGGCCGGGAAGGTCGGGGTAGAAACGGCTGGGAACAGGATACTGGTTGGGCAGGAGAGGGGAGTAATGGTCTCCCCCAAGCAACTGACAGTTGGGTCCAGGCGGGGAGGGGACACTGGTGTCGACAGATGCATACATGCTAGAAAGAGGAGCAGAATCAGGGTCACGAGCAGAACCAGTCGCCTGTGGCCCACCTGTTGCCCGGCCCTCCCCTGGGCATGGTACCTGGCCTGCCCACTCTCCAGCACCCACCCCACCCTCTCCCATCCCAGGGACACATATGCCTGGCATCCCAGGCTCATGAGGGACAAGAGGAGGCCTCTGCAAAGGTGAGTTCGACCCACTGGCACTTACGACTCAAAGTTCTCACGGAATCCTTTGGCAAAAGGGTTATTATCAATTTTCAGTTGAGTGATCTAGAGAGAAGGGAATAGCGGCACTGAGTCCTGGGCCTGGAGCTCGTCCCTCCCCAGGGAGACTGCCGGGCTCCACTGCCCGGAGCCCACGGGGTCAGGCCTGCGCTTGCCGCCTCTCACCTCGGCGTTCTGGTAGGCCGTCACTGCGATGAACTGGGTTTCCTGGAAGGTGAAGATGTGAGTGTTGGAAGCGCTGCAGGCCACCTCCGGCTCTCCGTCATTCACCTCCACGATGTGCAGCCGGGGCTGGTACTTGTGGAGGGACTGGAGCACAATCATCTGAAAGACAAAGCAAGATGCTTGTGGGGCCGGAGGGGATGGAGTTGGGAGACGCTCCCCCACCCATAGGGCCACCAATGGCTGGCCCTACCCCAGGCTACAAAGGACTCTCAGGCCATCGTGTCCACTCCCCTGCTCTGCCACCGGTAACTTCTCCCAGGCCTTCCAACTCTAGTCCCCAGGCACCAGTTCTATTCTCTGGCCCCACTTCCCACCCCGAGCTGCCCATCGGATCTAGGTCTGACCACAAACCGGGCTCTTCAGGGATAAGGGCACTTTTCTGGGAATGCTCAACTTGCAGAAACTGCACCCAGCCCCGGGGAGCCCTGGGCCCAGCAGATGCCCAGCACGGGGCACGAGCGAGGGCCACCGGGCTTGCAGCCCCAAGCAGGCCAGCCTGAAACGCGTCTGTCCTCCCACCTCACTTTCCTCCTCCCACCTCATCTTCCTCCCACGTGGATGGAAAGAACCAGAATCAGAGAGGAGGAAAAGTGACTCCCACAGAACAAGACCAGCCCTGGGACCCCCTGTGGCCCGGCAGGGAGGAACTCCACCTGGGTGACGTTGTTGGAGGCGCCTTTGTTGTTGGTGAGCTTCAGCTTTCCAAAGGAGACTTCCTGGCGCATCCAGTGGGCGCCGGTGTTGGGGGAATCCGGGTGGACGTACAGGCGGTTTCCTGTGGACAGTTCACCTCTTTGGCATGCAGCCCCTGGATCAGGCCCCTGGTGATGTGGGGCTTCTTTGCCAGTTTCGAGGGGGGTGGCAAGAAGAACGAGGGGATGACCAGACGGGCAGGACAGGGGGAGGTGTGAGCAGAGGACTGGGGGAAGACAGGGCTGAGCAAAGTGGAGAAGAGATGACACAAAACACAAGCCATCGGTGGGATGAGGTGGGGTGGGTGGAAGGGCACCAGGGTGGGAACTAAGTCCCAGTTACTGGGGCTAGGGCAAGGGCTTGGGGGGGGGGTTCATCCTGGGTCCACCAGGGGGCGCCAAGCCTTGGAGCAAAAGAGTCCACAGTTCCGCAGAGGGTGCGTACCTGGCATGCTGCCCTCCGCCTTTCCACATTGCACCCACTTGCCGCTCTGATACCGCCAGTGGTGCTGGTCCACCAGAACCACGTCCACGAACATCCGGTAGTGGCTGGTGGGCTCCAGCCCAGCCACAGTAAATGACAGGAATGGGAACATCCGTCTGGGGAGAACAGAGACCCACCATACCCATCAGTCCCCAAGTCCAAGGAAAGTCCCCCCTGCTCCAAAGTCCAACAGTGGTGAGCTGGAGCGGGCTCCCTCACGAAAGCCAACTGGGAGTGCCCATGAAGTTTTCCAGCAGCTGTTAAACGCAGCCATAATTTAAAATTAAGTTATATTCCATTACAATCACACACACTATGCCATCAACCAGAGTAATACATACTAACAAACCTTCACTTCCACTTTCCAGGTATGTTAGTGTTATCCGGAGGCTCTTTGCATCTGCCGTGCTGGCGTGTGGAACTATCAGACAGCCTTGCTGCTCTTCCCAAGCCCGGGATCAGTGCAGCAGATGGGCGGCTTGAAATCAGTCACCATAGGAGTATTTACACCACGGAAGTTGGAAGACACCACGAATCAGGGCTTTTTAAAATGTCTTTCATTTGGAGATCCATGGTTAGACGTTAAGGGGCACACCACTGTCCCTAGTCTTAGTTTTCATCTTGGGGGAAGCAAAGCCACAGCTAGCTCCCCCCAAGTTCCTAGCAGGTCCTCATGCCTCAGTCCCCCACCCACCTTGTCCACCGAGGCTCTCACGGAGCTAACACACCTAACCCACAGCCCCTGCAGAGTTCTCCCTGTCCTACCCTCGCAGGGTCTGATGGCTCTAGTGTGGGCGGCCCCCCACGTGGGCCTGCAGAGGAGAAGGTAAAGGGAGCTTCCGGTCTACCCGGAAGGATGCTAGTAAGCAGTCCTCACACTCAAAGTCGTGATCGCCAGGAAAAGTGGAAGAAGTTGGAGTTGGGATGTTGTGTCATCCCCCATTGCGTCAGAGTAACAAATTTGGAGAAAGAAGCGCCCCCATAGCACAATGATCTCACCACCCTCACCATCACCTCCACCATCACCACCATGGCCATCATCACTACAACCATCACCTCCATCTCTGCAACCAGCACCTCCATCATCACCACCCCTCACACCAGCCCGACATCCAACGCATCCACCACCGCTACAGCCAGCAGCTTCACAAGCACCACCGTCACCACAACAAACACCTTCACCGCCACCGCCGCCACCACCACCACTATCCCCATAACCCTCATCTCCGCCATCACCAACACGACTATGACCCCCTCCACCATCATAGCCGCCACCTCCACTGTCCCGTAACTGCCACCTCCGCCTTCACCATCACTGTTCCCATGCAAGCAGCACCTCCGCAGCACCAGTGCCAGCGGCTTAGCCTTTCTCTTCTAACCCAAGCAGGAAGACAGTTTTCAGGATGGCAGGGAAAAACCCTCAGCAGAATTACTCTCCATGCCCACACACTTCTCCCCTCCTCCCACAAGAAGTCCTGCGGTCTGGGAAGAAAGGCACCGGGCTGTGAGTCAGGAAACTTGGGGGAAGGTGAGTTCCAGGAGGCTTGGAATGCTTTTGGGGGGCCCTAGTGCCCAGAGGGTCCCAGAGCAGTACCCCTAATAACTTCAGGGAGGTCCCCTGGGCGAGCAGTGCCGCATTCCCGTCTTCCCCAGACCCTCTTGGACTGAGTAAGAGACTTACAAGGCTTTTGACGGCAGTGAAGGGGATTCCCAAATCAAACCTGTTTCTTCACGGGTAAATGGAGGTAACTCCTGTCCGTCTTTCCTCTGAGGGCTGTTAAAAAGTTTGATAGATATGAAACAGGACGAGGTGTTGAACAATCAAGAGTGGAAAATATTTTCAACCAATTTCTATCACTAACTCATTCCATCATGGTGGTCAGGTCATGCACACATATATAACTGGGATGTGAGCAGTTCTTACCCAAATTTGTAGTAATAAAGGAAGAGCAGGGAATAAAGTTGGTCCATCAAACCGGTCCTTTGAGATATGAAATGTTATTTCCAATTTTATACTTGAAGAAACTGAGGCCCGGAGAGAGTTGGTGATGGATCCTTGACAGAGAGCAGAGTCAGGGCCCCTAACCACAGCGCACATGGGGGATACGCATTCCTCCACCCTGCTTTTATCGCTGGTCAAGGAAAATGGAGGAGACACAGTAAGAGGATGGTGCAAATGGAGAGGAGAAGGGAGGTCTCAACTTTACCCTAAAAGTCTAAACTCAGTACCAACAGGAGTCCCAAAATAGTCCTGATTTACATGACACTTTTTTGGGAAGTAACAGGGGGTAGAGATGGGCCTGGTGTCAAACTGAGCCTCCCCAGAAAAGGCAACTTACCATTCTTCCCCCAGAGGACAGAATTCAAGACCCCAAATTCTTCTGCTGCCCCTAAGGATCTAGCTGCCTTGATTCTGAGGGTTACCATACCCCCCTCATGAACACCTGGGACAGGCCCCGCTTCCCCGCCGCTAAGCACACCTTCAAAGGGGATGGGCTTTGTCAGTCTGGGGGCAAAATATCTAAGAATTGATTATCTCCAATGCGATGGGCCTGTGGGGAAATGGTCTTCTCAAGCACTATGGGTGGGGTGTAATCACCTCACCGTTTGGGGGGATACCCTACCTAGAGATACACAAAATTTCCTCAGGCCTCAAGGGATCTCCACCTCCCACCACCTCAGACACACAGAAGCCAGACGCCACGAGCAAACAGCCGAACAGAAAGCAAAGCTGTTTTCATCTCCCCCAAGAGAAATGAAGGCCGTCAGTCCCGAACAAAGCCAAATGTTTTGTGTGTTAGGGTCTAAAAAGTTTCTGGAGTTGGGAATGTGCGGAAGGGAAAGCCACGGGGCCAGCGGTCAGGGCTCCTGCGGGACTGAAATTGTTTCATCAACCCCTCACTTCGCACACACCCCATGCAAATTGAGCTATTTAACAACAGAGACCAAAGTTATCTTAATTATAATAATCAACTAATCACACCCAGAAAAGTGGGGATTGCCAGCCATGAATGCACACCCACACACCCACACGCACAGTCACCGGCCTCTCTTCCTCTACTGCGACTGTCTGGCGTCAACTGTGAGACCTCACCAACACTTACAGCACGCACCCTGCCGCAGAGGGACGCAACGCAGGTCTGGGCTGGCCCCCCAGGCCCCCCAGGCCCCCAGCCCCACAGACACAGAAGCGTCGACGCCGGGAGTCTCCACCAGCCCATCTGTCGCTGTCCCCACTTTCCCGCCCAGCCCGTCGAAGCGCCTGCATCAGTCTCTAGCCCCCATCACCCCTGCTCCCACTCCATTCCTCCCATGGGCGACGGCATCACTGTGCCCAGACTGGGGGTGCGTCCCGGGTGGGGGGCAGAGGAAGGATCTGGGAGACAGTGAGTCAGCTCAAAGCAAAAGGCTGCGGGGCTGTGGGTGGGCCTGGGTGGGAGAACTTTTCAAAGAGGAAGAAGCTGTGGGTGACTTGGTGGTGACTGGTGGGCCCCTGGAGCCCGCTGGGGCACAGGCCAGCCCTCCAAAGCAGAAGGATGGAAAGACTGACCTTGAGCGCAAGGCTGACTTTTCAGAAGCCATTAGTGGAAGGAAATGGCCGCTGGTTTCCCAGATCTGGAGCCCCAGTTAACACACGGGGGTGATTTAGGGCTAGTGGGGCTGAAATGGGGGTATTATCTGTTTCTGCACCCTAACACGGGACACCTGTGGTCTGATCCAAGGGGACACATCCAAAGAAACAGTGAGGGGCTACTGCCCCTTCCAATGGGCCCAGCGGTGGCCTGAGTCACCCTTAGGGATGGATGGAGAGCGTAAGGATCACAACACACAAGAATGCTTAGGATACAAGGAGCTGATGATACTTAGAAGTTTCTTTTCATGTTTGCTAACAATACCGTGTTTACTGTGTTTCTTTTTCCGGAGCCATTTTTAGAGATGTATAGCGAAATATTTAAGGATGACATAATATAGTACCTAGGATTTACTTACTCATTACTTACTCTCACTAAGATAGTTGCAGTCCAGAGGGGTAGGAGTGAGTGGGGACAAAGAAGAAACAACACTGGACCAGCGGGACCCCTGCTGATGCTGAGTGATGGGTCGATGGAGGTCGGTTGCTTTTTCTCTCTTCTCTTTAGTATACATTAGAAGTTTTCATAATAAAAAAAGAAAGTAGTTGTGCGCACTCAAAAGAGAATTATTCAGATCACCCCAAGAGAATTATTCAGAGAGAATTATTCAGAGAAATATTCAGCAGGGATATAAAGAACAGAAGGAGGCCGGGGTAGGGGTGGGGACCCCACCCAGAGGCCCACTCCCTAGACTGCTGGCAGTGCACCCAGAGCTAGCTCGGCACGGCCGGATCCCTGAAGCTCTAGCACATGCTCCATCAAGCCCCTCTCTTGAGACCAGACAGGGAAGATCTGGCAGCAGACTGCGGGGAGAGCCCAGCTGGGCCCCAGGGTGGGAGGACTTCCTGACCACAAGCCAGAGTTCGGGCCTGTTGCATGACCAAGCGCAAGTAGCTAGACACCCCTGAGCCCCATCCCCTCGGCTGAAAACAGGGAGACTGCTTGGCCTACCTGGAGCACAGAGAAGTGATGGAAGTGAAAGTGCGCTGAATGTATCAAGACCTCAGGCAGTGTGAGTGGCTGTTTCTACTCCTGGCCATGGGGGACCAGAAAAAGAAACCAGGCAGGGAACATCTGGGTTCTAGTCCACTACTGCCAGCAACCCATGTGCTGTGTGACCTCAGGAGTTTCTCACCGTCTCTGGGCCTGTTTCCCTACCAGAGAAACAGAAGGGAAGGGAATGGACAGAATCTTCTGGGTCCCCTCCATGTACATACAATGGATTGTGCCTAGGAGCACCCAAAGGGTCTGGGGTTGTGGGGAGCAGAGACAAGTTCTCAGAAGGCTTAAGAGATGAAGGCCATTTCATAGAAGAAAATGTCCACTTTCCTGGATTTATCCTGGATTTATCCATCAGTTATGACTGGTGGATGGGTCTTGCAATATCAGGTCAACCACAGAAATCATCAGGAGGGAAGAATGTTCCAGCAATATCCAGACTGATTGCTAACCTGCAGGCCCAGCATACACTCCCCTCTCTCCCTTCCTAAGGCCCACACCTGGTGTCTACTCTTCTTCTGGATGCACTGATGACACAGTCCGGCCACACAGAGGCCCTCCCTGTCCCTGCACATGGGCCGCCGGGGAGGGTGGGTGCAGGAGCTCCAGGCCAGGCCCAGGCCAGGCCCACTCAGAGTGCTGCTTACTAAACTAACACCACACAAGTTACAAGTTTCTCTTTCTTTCTTCATGAAGGAGGCTCTCTGCGGAAGCAGCAGCCTTGGCCCCAAACCCCAGGCCCTACTCAGGATCCCCTGAGATGTGGGTCCCCCCTCCCCACTTTCTCCAGGCTGAGCCAGATGTATCTGGACAGGGGGTGGGCAGGCACTCGGGGACAGACCTCCAAGGATGCGGAGTGTCGGGTTGTCCGGGGCTAGCTGCTTAGCTTCACCTGCTCGGGTCCTTGGGCCTTTGTGCCCTGGAGCAGGGATCTGTGCCCCCATATACTTTACCCCCTCACACACACACACCAGACATATGATCTCACAGTACTGCCGGAAAGGAAACTTGGCAACTGCTTCTCGGTGGTGCCAAATGCCAGTCTTACCACCAACCCCAGTTGATCTGGGAGCAAGGGGTTGGGAGAGGCGGGTACAGGGACTGGGGTAGGAAGGAGGGGTGGGTTATTACAGCCACACTGCAAGTCTCTGTCCCCCCTCCCATTTCCTCATACACAGAGGCCCAGGAGTCCCTCCTGCCAGACCCAAGTCACATGCTTTCCCCTCCACCGAGACCCCCACTCAGGCAGGAGCACACACCAGTTCTTAGTGACACCACCGGCACCCTCCCCTGAGCCAGGGTGACGCCTCACACCACCCTCATCCGCACCCTTCTGAGTTCTCTGCCTGTCAGTGTACTGTCCTGGGCTAAAACAACCTCCAGAGCCGCCCTGTCCTCACTGACAACTCCCTCTCCTGCTCCCCAAAGCTTTAGCCAAAACTGTCAGGCCCACAGAGATACTAGCAAAACCTCAGGCCTCGGGATCCAGGCTCCCATCCGATCCCATCCGCTGCGCCCAGCTGGTTCGCGCTCCCCGCGGGGGCCTCACTTACCGGCCCTGCTTGGTGATGATCATCTCCGTCTGGTGCTGATTGAACTTGGACCACAACAGGTGGTTATTGAGCGCGACACGCAGTTTCCCCGACACCTCCAGTCCCGCCGGCATCGCATAGTCCTCGCGCGTCCCGGGAAAGAGTCCGGCGCGCGGGTCAGGGGCCGCGAAGCCATCCCCAGTCTGGTAGCTCTCGGCGCCTGCCGTCGGCGGAAAGGGCTCGCCAACCCCGGGGAAGCCGGCCGCTTGGGGCCGAGGCGGGTAGGCATAGGCTCCAATGAATCGGCCTGGCGGGGCGGGCACCAGGGCGCCCCCGGCGTAGGGCGCCCCCACGCCGGCGCCCCCGCGACGGTCGTCCTGCACGCCTGGCTCCGGGTAGAAGTAGCGGTTCTGAGGGTCGGCGCCAAGCGCCCGGCACTCGTCGCTCGCCGGCATCGGCTCGGTGCCAGTCAGCATGTCTCCGCAGCCCGGTTCCACGATGCCCATCCGGGGCGGGCTAGCGCACCTTCCAGCAGCCGTCGAGCACCGCCTTCCTCCGCGCAGTGCTGGGACAGGCAAGAGGGTCGGGTGGGTGAAGGCGTGAGGGGGGCGGGGCGAGGCCCCGGGGCGGGGACCCCACCGGAGCCGGAGCTCGGTGCCTGGGTCCTGCGCCCGCGTTGGCGGGCCGCGACAGCTGCCGGGCTCCTTCTCCCGGGCTGTCACTAGCGCCGCGGCGCCTTTGCTGTGGCTTTTTGAGCTCTCTGCCCCCCTCCCATAACCCGCCACTTTGGCCCCGCCCCGCCCCGCCCCCTCGTGGCTAATACTCGGCAAATTATCTGTGTGGAGGACTAGAAGGTCCTCCATCCACCCACGGTGGAGACCAGCGGGTCCGCACGTCTCCTAATTAGTGCTTAAAGACTGCCTTTTGGGAGGGTCAACCCCTCCACCTGAAACGCCAGCCTGTTTCTCTCCTTTGAACCCTTGTGGAAATTCCATCCATCCCTGTAGTCTCAGTTCAAAGGCCCCCTCCTACGGGAAGCCTTCCGTGGTGGCTCAGATGGTAATGAAGGAGGTCTCACAGTACTGCAGCCTAGGAGCGTTCCCAATGTCAAGCTTCAAGAGAGACTTATTGATGCCCGTTGTATGTCTAGTTCCTGTGCTAAGTGGCTTTACATGAAGTATTTGCACACTACCAGCGGGAGGGAGGTGGGCTGTGTCCCCCGCATCTTGTACCTCCAACCCAGGGGCAGACTTGGTACTTGGAGGGCAGCAGAAGAGATCCTTGAGAGGGACTGCAGTCTGCTGATGGTTTGCAGGACCCAGGCTGGGCAGGGTCTACAAATGCTCCCCACCCCAGGTGCCGGCCCTGCTCGCTCAGGAGCACAGCAGCCAGGGGTCCTGGAAGCAGCAGGGACCCCGGTCACCGTGCCAGCACTGGCTCTGCTGGTGACTTAGGTGTGTGTGACCTTGGCAAGTCACTTCCCTTGCCTGACAGCCACAGGTGGCTCCTCCAGAAGCTGGGGAAACACACTGATCCACTTAGGAGGCTGCAGAGGGGTACCCGTGCACTTTCCAACCTGTTATCACACCTGGATGGGAAAGCTGCCTTCAACAGCCTCAGCGGCTGCCGGGAAGGAAGCCCACCCACCGCACGTCCAGAAGGGCTGCCTGGGTGGTGGGACGGGGCTTTCCTTTCTCCCTTTTCCTTCTCTGTTGAGTGATGTATTGACAGTTATATTTTATGACAAAAACAATCCTTTTTCCTTCTGATTGAAAATAGCATCATTGAGAGTTTTCCTGTGTTGAAAAAGAAAACACTCATATAGAAAATTTAAGCAGTTCAGAAAAGTAAAAATAAAACTGTATAAATCACCCCAAATTCCACCCCCAGAAGCAAACAGGATCAACACACCGGTGAACCCCCTTCCAGGCATCACTCCTTGCACGCTACTTGTCTTTGGGGTGCACACACAGACATTTTAGATAAACACCACACGTGCTGCTTTGTAGTGTGTGTTTTTCTTTCATTTGTCGAAGTGTCATGGAATTTTTTGCATGTCAATAGATAAAGATTTACATTTTTAAGAGTGTTTTGAAAAATACTTAACAGTTTCGTTGTGTTAAAGGTTAGCTTCTCCTCTCCCCCCTCCTCAATTGTCCCCTGGGGGCTGGCCCCATTCTACATCTCTGTCCCAGCCCAACAGGGCTTCATTCTTAGGGGCCCAGGGGGACTCTCTGCTCCCAACTAGAGCTGAACCGAGAGGCAGCTTGGCAGGTGAAGGCAAAGCTGGGGACCCCGGGTGGCAGGCATGACCCAGGGAGGGTGTGGGGAGAGAGAATCAGCGCCTCCCCTGAGGATGGAGACCAGATACACACAGCACAGAAGCGGGCCGCCTCCTCCCGCCCCTTTACCCACCATCACCCCGTGTCTTAAGAAAGGGGGAAGTTTCTGCCTGGCAGTGCCAAGTGGGGCAGCATTGCCTTAAAGAGAGGGTGACCTTGGACCCTTGGCTTCTTTTGGGGAAACATGAGAAATTTCAGTAAGACCTCCCTGCATGACTGATTTCCCCAGGACACCTGAGACTGTTGAATGCTGACATCTCTTCTGGGGGACATTTTTGCTAAGTGCTTGGTTATGGAAGGCCAAATGGAGTTGTGTTCCTCCCTCTCCCATCTGCCCTCTTTTCCATGTTAATCCTCAGGTCAAGGGATCCGAGCCCTTGCCTCTGAAGTGAGTGACCCGAGCCCCCACCCAGCTCTGTGGGGTAGGGGGATTAAGAATCTCAAAACCAGGTGGATGTGGGGCCCTATCCCGGAGCACCAGGGTGGCCGGGGGCAGCCTCATCGTGCCCTGACGGCTATGAGGGGCTTACGCCTTGCCCGCCAACCCCAGACTCTTCACCCCCTCCCTCCAATTTCTTCTACCCAAAAAAGAAAGTGCTTGTGAAAAGCGGGGGCTGAGTGGCCCTGGTGTCGCCGCTGCCAGTCCCGCCCCTCTGCCAGCTTGGGTGAGAAGAAGAGCCCTAGCTGTCACACCTCCTCCTCCTGTTGCCACCTCAGCCTCTTCCCAGGCCTCAGGCCAGAGAGGTAGGAAAGGAGAACAGGAGATGAGGCCCCCTGGGATCCCCTCACTTCCCATGGCTGCCCCCATCCCAGCCCTCTGGCGTCCCATCAACACGGTGAGCCCCCAGAGGCTGCAAGGGCTGTAGCAGGACACCAGGGGCGTCCAGGAGGGGAGGGACATGGTCCCCGACAGACGACAGACACTCTAGGAGACAGGCTGGTGGGCAGGACTGGAAGGGCTGTGCCCGCAGGGACAAGTCTCCCCACTCCTGGCCCGGTGCTCTTTCCACAAGAGTGTGGGCCTTCCTGTTTTGAGGGAGAATGATGAAAAGAAATAAAAAGTCGTTTGATCACATTAGAGAAAGTCTGGGAAACAGAAAAGAAAATAGCCCCGAACCCACCAGCCTGGACGCGGGTATTCTTCACACTGTTGCCCAAATGCATCCATGGCTTCTTTTCAAGACGGTTCCCACCAAGTCTCAAAATGAGCGAGAGTCCGCTGGTGCCACACAGCACCTGCCACATCTGTGGGTCACAGCCTGTGCCAGGAAGCTGTTACAAAGCGGGTTCCAGGGACCTGCTTCAGGAGATTCTGATTCCCGGCCTGTGGCAGGTCCCCAGAAGCTGTGAGTTTAAGGGGACCCCAGGTGACGCTGGGTCGTCCACGTGCGTCATAGCCTGTCCCCAGAAAGTCAGTGTGACCTGACCTTGTGTGCTGCGCTGGCCTCACACCGCAGGGCGTGGAAAGGTCTCCTGCCCAAGCAGGGCCACTCCGGGCCCCAAGGTCTTTTTATCAAAGCTCAAGGAGCAGGTAAGTTCCCAACCCGGAACAGAGCAGGCAGCCAGCCAGCCGAATCCGCTCCTTAACTTGTGCGCTGTGTTGAGCCCCTTGGGAACTGCGCAGGGCCTGGAAGGCTCATCCTGCTGCCGCCAGGGAACCTGGGGAGGGGGTGGCCGGAGCGGAGAACAGGGGCCCCAGGACCCTCCCCTCACTAGGCACAGCCCTGAGGGCTATAAGAGGGCGGACAGTGGAAGACAGGAGGGCCCCATGTTGACCATGAGGCAGGAAAGGAAAGAGTGAAGTGAGGGGAGCACTCGGAAAGAGATTTAGAGATGAGAGGACGGGGCCACAGAGTCAGAACCCTGGAACGTGGCTCTGGGCCGGGCAAGAAAGGCCAGTGAGGGTGAGGTGAGGTACTAAAGTGGAGGCCTGCGGGTAACTGCAGGCTGGGCAGAGGGAAAGGGGTGGCTGACTTGGAACCCCAAATCCAACCCTCACTGGCTATGTGGCCTGCTCAAGTCTCTCACCTTCTCTGGTCTCCGTTAATAAGCGGAGCTAACAGGCCTGTGAGAACTAACTGCATCTCTAGTCAAGTGTGAGAATGGAAGGCTGAGAGTTTCTGTCCCAACAGGAACTGAGCAGGGGCACGGCTGTGTCAACTGCCCCTCCTGCCTCTCCAAATTGCCCGCACCTTCCTTTCCTCCCTCCAGCACCCACCAGCCTCCCCCAAAGGGGCCTTCAAGCCCATCCTCAGCCTCTGCTCAGGCCCTTGGAACAAAAGAGAACCGCTGCCTCCATTCATGAGCCACCACCTCAGGAAGGCTGGGCTCCCCCTGTGGAGGCCATAGCTCTCACCACAGCCGTTCCCTGGAGACTCTGGAGGGCTGAGAGGGACCAGACTCTGGGGACACTGGGGTCACAGAGATAAATTAGGCTCAGCCTCGACCCAAAGAGCACCTGAGTCCATTTGTCCCCTCCCCTCCCCATGTGGAATCCCGACACACTAGTCACAACATGCCACCCACATGCACATCACCCACACATGTAAACACCCCGCACACACCAGACAAATCCCTGGGCCCCAGCGCCTGCAGCTGCACCCTATTCTTTGCCCCACATCCAGCTTTCCTGACCCACTGCCATTCCCCCTGGCCCCTCCCCCATCTGGGCCCAGACTGCCAGTTCTTCAGATGGCCGGAACCATCGGATTAACAGTCAGGGAGGGCAGAAGGGGGTGACAGCACCTGCAGAACCCCCCACCCCCACCCCACCGTGACAGCTGCGGAGTTCCGAGTCCCCAGCAGCTAGCACCAGGTGGTCAGTGTGGGCTCATCCCAAGGTCAAGGGCTCAGGGTGCCCGCTGCCATGCTGGGCTCTCACCCCGCACACCCCTCCAGGCCAGCAGACTTACCCTCTGTCTCCAGGCCAGGCCTAGGTTCTATCAGTCTTTCTCCTTCCAAGGGCATCCTAGCTCTTCTCTCTGGGTCTCTAGTTACTCTCCACAACCCACACATACCCACACCCACGCAGCACCCCCATCATGCTCCCAGGCTAGGGGTCCCCATCCTCCTGAACATTGAGGGACATTCAGGCGCTGGCTACTTGAGCACCTCCGCTAGTGGGGCACACCGGCCATGCATGGGCAAGCCCGAGCTGAGCCTCGCGGAGGGAGGCCCCCGGGAGAGGCTGTGCCCCCGCTTCCTGGGGAATCTCAGCAGAGGGCCTTAATCTCAGGCAGGAAGCAGGGTCTGGTTACCAGGAGTGGGGGGGGGGGAATACCCAGGGCTTTAGGTGAAGGGTGCTGGGGGAGGAGGGAAGAAAAAGAAGAGGAAGAAAAAGAAGAGGAGTACTGGACAGAGGGCTCAACCCCTCCTTAGCCAGGCTCCCTGGCTCCCTGTCCTGAACTCCTGGAGACACCACCACTCCCTGGCACTGTGGGGCTCGCCAAGCCGGCTGCCCTCGTAAGGTTGCCCTCCCACTTCCCCCTGCTTGGCCCCCTCTCCAGGCCCTCTGGCTTCCTGTGCGCCTGAGTAGCCCTGTCTGGCCTGTGGCTCTGACTCTCCCTGGGTTTGTGTGTTCCTCTGCTGTGTGTGTCTGCGTCCCCGTCTCTTGGGGTACCTGTGCCCTGCCTGTGTCCCGGTGTGTCGAATTGCCGTCACCTCCCTCTCTGGGATCTTAAGGCCTCTGTGTGCTTGTCCTGGTGTAGGTTTGAGGCCTTCGTCTCTCTGGGATTCGGAGTCCACTTGAGTCTCTATCAGCGCCTCAGGGTCTGTCTGGGCCTCCATTCGTGAGTCTGCACTTGGCCTGTTTGCCTCCAGCTTGGGGCCCTTTGGTTTATCCATCCAGTTAACATTGTGGAGTAGAGGTGAGAGGAGCCAGACTTATGGGGGGCCAGGCTGTGTGAAAGAGGGAGGGGGGATGGGACCACAAGCAGTGACGGGGAAAGGGTGGGGGAGAGCGACGAGGAAAGAATCCCATTCCCAGAAGGGACCTGGGCCTGAAGCAAGCTCGAAGGTCCAGAAGTGCCAGGATGAAGCCCCAGCCAGACCAGTGGGCAAGGGAGAGAGGGACGGGGTGAAGGCAGAGGTGAGATGGGGAAGACACAGGAGCAATGGAAAGGCAGGGTAGGGGTCCTCACGCCTCCACTGGCCCCTCTGGCTTTGGATGGGGGTTTCCTTCTCCTGCCTCAGTTTTTTGCTCTGTAAAATGGGACACAGGACAGCCTTTATCATCCTGCGAGAGAGCTAGGAGACAGCGGGCACCCCTGAGCCCAAGACAGGCGGCTGGTTGCCCCTTTCTGTACTTCTAGGAGGGGTACCAAGGTCCCTTCCAGTACCAAGATGCTCTGTGTCGTGACTCAGCCAGGGCAAGACAGAGGGAGGAATGGAGGTTAGCAGGAAGGACTTCCTGCCAAGCAGCAGGAGGGTGAGGAGGCCCCAGACTCACCTCCCAGCAGTCCTGGGGGATCTATTGCGACTGGGGGTGGAGAGGTAAGGGCTGGGGGTTCAACAGCTGGGTAATTACCATCGCTCTCAGGCCCTAGGGGAGGGGCCGACTGGACTGAGAACCAACGCAAAGCGACAGGGGCAGTTTTGACACTTGGTAGAGCTGATGGGCCCAGGGGGCCGAGGCATTGTTTGGGGGAGTGGAAATCCCATCAGATGATTAAAAAATAGGTCAGAGGGAAGAAGCAGCAGGCGGCACTGGGTCCGTGGTGAGAAAGCCATGTAGCTTCCCCAGGGCTGCGGGCCAAAATGCGTGGGGGTGCCGAGGAGTGTTTGCAAGGGGCGGGTGGAATGGGGAAGAGTGGGGGCAAGAAAGCTGCAGACCCACAATGCACCCATCGTCTCCCTCAGCTCTGCCTCATGGGATACTTTGAGCCCACCTGCTGGCCTTCCAGGTGCTCCCTCTTCCTCCTCAAAGGTCCGGAGGCGCAGCTCCTCCTCTGTCCCCACATCCCAGCCAGACATCTATTCAAATTCTGCTCCAGAAAAACTGGGACACTTGCCCCACCTGGAAGCCCTTCTCCCTCCCAGGTTTGCCCACCTGCTCTGCATTTCTTGCCCATCTGATCACAGTCTCCACCAAGAAACCCCGAGGTCGTCCTGCCAACACTCCATCCTGCTTGGGGTCCACTCTGGCCCCCCAGCTTGTTTTCAGGGCTTCCTTTTCTTCCTCCTCAACTGCTGTCCTAAGGGCAGCCTGGGAAAGGCGCACAGACAGCAGAGAGGGGGAGGGGCAGGCAGGAGACCCAGGAGCTGGGCAGCTTGAAGGTCTCCACTTAACAGGTGGAGGCTGAGTTCTCCATACAGAACTCAGACCCCCCTGGCGGCCCCCAATTCAGGCAGTTCAGGGCTACTTCTCATCTCAGCCACGTGTGAGTGGGAAGGTCTTTCAGTTGGCTTCCCACAGCCCCTCGTGCTACAGCTCCGTCCTATTTTTTCACCATCCCGAAACCCATGGAGAGATTGGCACCTGCAACCTGGGCGTGCCAAGGTGGCCTCGCCTGCCCTCAGGCCATGGCCCCATCCTCGTGAATCCCAGCACGGGCAGAAATCAGACGGCCAGCCTCCGAGCTGAGGCACAAACCGGGCATCCGCAGTGTGGGGGCCCGGTGGTCCGGGCACCGCAGTGGAGGACACCCAAGGCCATGTTGCTGCAGAATTGGGTTGGCCAGGTCTGACCTTGAGCATAGCCCCACTTACCAACCCAGCCACAAACCCGCTCTGACACGCAAGTCTGAGCTTTCCCTGGCGCCTGCTGTCTGCTGCCCACCCTGCTGTTACCCAGGAAGCATCACAAGGTTTCCTGGCAACCTCCTTCCACGAAGGCCAAGGGCATCTGGTGCTCTGTGCAGGGTCTTGAGACAGCTCCGGGGCGCCCGGTCTCCAGCCACGGGGAGCATGAAGCCCAAAGGCTGCCCATCACTGGCCCTCCCCGTGCCCACCGCCAAGATTTCCAATTACTAAGCCCAGAACCTGACAAGTTCCGTGGTGGGGGAGGGGTGGCTGTGGTCAGGGAAGTCCTTTGAAGCTGGACAGTGGCTGGGAATCAAGATACTGGGTCTTTGCTGCTCATACTGACCTGGGGTCACCAGCCAGGGCCCAGGGCCCCAGGCAGGGCTGCGCACCAGCGCCCCCACACTCCTGCCACCCTGGATAGGTGCTGAGCCCAGCTGTACTCGCTCCTCGGTTGATTCCCAGTGAGGCTGGAAACTGGAAGGATTCAAGTTCTTCTTGCTCACCCCGCTGCAGCTCGGGGGCATGGAGAATGAGATTCGAGAACACCCCCAGGCACCTCGGAGCCTGCCCTCCTTCAGCCTCACGAGGCCTGAAGTCAGCTGGGCAGGAATCACTGTCCTTGTTTGGCAGACAGGGAAACTGAGGTCTGGAGAAGTTAAGCACCTCGTCAGTGTCACACAGTTGGCCCAGTGCTGAGCCTCGTGCTGGCACTGTGCCCTCCCCGTGACCCCATCTGCAGAGAGGTCACCATATCACTCTTCTCGATTTACAGATGAGGTCACCAGTGCTCAGGGGGTGACTCGATTTCCCCAGACTCTCAAGTTTTTATTCCTATCCCGCTTTCCGTACAAGGTAGCCATCCAACCCGACTCCCACCAGAGTCCTTCCCCTTCCTCCGGAGAAAGGCAAGACCCCGAGACCTCCCCAGGTCACCCGATGAACTCCCCCTGAACATAGGGAGAGGTCACCCTATGTCCTTTAATGTGCGAGACCTGCGGAATTGAAGCCCAGCACGCAGCAAACCCCAGCCCACTTCCGGGCAGGAGGGGTGGGAAGCAGGTCCCGGGAGCTGGAAGGGGCATGAGGCAGGGGAGGAAAACGGGTGGAGACTGGAAAAGCCAGTCTGGTCTCCAGGTGCAGGGGGTCAAACTGTGAGATGTGCCTGTCTGGGGCGGGAGGGGGTCTGGGCAGCTCCTGGAGATGGAGCAGGAAGAGCCACCGGGCAGCCTCTGCCAGGCAGTGCTCACTCCCTCGCCCGCTCCAGGCTCCATCACGCCTTCCACTCTGCTCTTCTCCGCACACTCGCTCTCCCTCCTGCATCTCACCTTGGGGCCCGTGAGCCAGAGGCCAAGAGGGACGCAGCAGGGCCAACTGGAGCTACCAGCTGCCTCACCCCGCTCCATCCTATACCTGGGACTGCGCCTTTGCACGACTGCACCTTTGTACGCCCCTGCTGCAGCGTCAGCAGGAGCTCTGGGGCCAGCAAGAGGGGAGTAAGAGCTCTTGTTCTCAGCTGGAGTTAGGAGGGGGCTTTCTTTGACAACTTTTATGGGGAAACTGAGGACCTCATCCTCCTGTCCCCGACTCTTCTCATGTCATCCTTGTTTAACAAACCCAGAGAAAACTTCCAGAAAGATCAGCTGAGGTAGAGCCCCTTCTTTGCCTGGGCTGTAAGTTCCTCCTCGCGTCTAACCTTGATCCCCTGCAGAAGGGTGGAAGGGGGCAGAGATGAATCGCAGTTTCTTATAAACCTGGTGTCTTCTTGTTCCCCGATGACAATACAGCGGAGAGCTCTGTGGTTCTGGCTCTGAGTCAGGCCCAGCGCCCGGGCGTCCCCAGTGCCATCTCCCCGCCCCACCCCAGACTGGAAAATCAGGCTCATGCCTCTGCCCGAGTCAGCGCTCCCCCTGCCTCCCCTCGCGCTAGATCTCGCTTTCCCCTAAAGGGAGGTATTTCCTCGAAGCTGGGAAAAGTCAAGGGGGCAGAGACCTGCCAGCTGTGGGGAGGCGGACGGTGGGCATGGGGCATGGGGTGGGGGTGGGGCCGCCCGCCTTCCTGTTCCACCCCCCCAGCTCTCCAGTCCCGCTCTTCTAGCTCATCGGATGTATGCGCTAGAGCGCGCGCGTGTGTGTGTGTGTGTGTGCACGCGCGCTAGCACACACGCGCGAGAGCACACACACTCAACATGCAGATGGCTGGCATTGGGGTGGGTCCCCTCACCCCCAAGGATGATGGCAGGGTGGCAGAGGGGAAGTGTCATGCCTATGGTGTTTCCACAAGGGACACACTTCCCCCGTAGGTATGCCCTTCCTCTGCTTCTTGCCCACATGGCTTTCCGTCCCCACCCGCCCCCAGTCACAAGTCTGGTGGCTGACCCCCACCCCCTGCACCCCGGGGCAGTAAACATTTCCTCCTTCTCCTTAAGTAAAAAGAAGCCCTCCTTGGGTCTCCCCGCAGGTTGGAGGAGTCAGGAATCAGGGAGGACACCATTGTCAAGTCCCAGCTCAGAAAACTAATTCTTCTTCCTCCCGACAGAGCCCCCCAGCCTCATGGGGGGGCCACACATAGGTCGTGCAGGTCCTCAACCTTTTCACCTGCTCACAGGCTCAAAGAAACAGCAGCCCCAGTCATCAGAACCTTGCTCCCAGACCCCGCACGAGGGCGGCTGAGTTTGGGGAGGGTCTCAGTCCTTGGAGAGGGGGTGTCACAAAGGCTGAAGTCAGCAATCTGAGGGACTCACGTGCCCACCCCCAAGTTGGGTCAGGGTGGGGAGGAGGAGGGAGCCGAAACAGAAAGGAACTGGAGAGACAGAGAATGAAAGCGGGAGGGAAAGAGAGAGAAACTGAGACAATGGACAGTCAGAAAGAGAGCGAGGGCAGAACTGGGGGTGAAGGTCAGCTGAAGAATCCAAGGCTTTGATCTCAAGAAGCAAACATGGGGGGCTGAGTGAAAGCAGGGCCCGCTCAGTCACAGAAAGGGAAACCAGGTCGGGGGTAGGGCACACCCTCCCGCTGCCCAGGCTGGGCTCCTCTCTAAGCCCAGAGGGAGTCAGGGGGACCAGGCACTTGGGATGCTCAGGAGTTGCTGGACAGTTCCAGCATTTTCTGCGGCTGGCATGGCGCAAGGGAATAGAGATATCTTAACATGTGTTTGCAAGAGCACCTCATCCTTCGCAATAAAAATATCAAAACTTCCTACAGGACACTTTCCCTCCGCACTGTGCAGCACCGGGGGGACAGCACAGGACCCTCCTCCGGCACCACAGGTCCACAGGAGGAGGCGGTCAGAAAAGGGGCCAAGAGGCATTTTCTCAGGAGAACCTGAGTTCTCTCTTCCTGACTACTCTGGGGAGGATGGAGAGGCCCAGGTCAGGAACTGTCCAGAATTGTCAAGCTCCAGATGACACTGGCTGGGGGTGTGGGGGTGGGCTTCTCTCGTCTGTACATCCCCTACCTGGAAGGCCACCCCTGGAAGTTAGCCCAGAGAGGGGAGCAGACTGTCTCCGGGTCACATTGCCACCTGGGGGGTGTCTCCTGACCCCAGCTCCCCTGAGAACTGGAGTTGGTAGAGGCAGGTTGAAAGGAGGCTTCTGGGGAGATCTAGTGTTCTCATCCTCCGCCCCTCCCTTCTCAACGCTGTTGGTGAGGCAGGCGGGATACTATCACCCCAACTTGGTGACCTCCCACATCCTGGCCCCACACTGTGCTGGACGTGCTGGGGCCCTACTATCAGGGAGCTTAGGCCCCAACAAAAACCTCCAAAGGAAACCACTTTTCCATCTCTCCCTCTGACCCCTCTGAAGATTTGGGGGGCTTCTAACCCCCTTAGCCATCCTAGGAAGTCAAGCTGAATAGCAGTGACTGATATTCATCCAAGCCAATTTTGTGGTTTCAGTTGCTTACAGTGGCAGAGCAAGGGGCCCTGGGCAGGGGAGTGGGCCGGCTCCTGGACCCCAGTCCGTGCAAGACTCTGGCAGGGCAGGGTGGGGGCACTTGGCCAGCCGGGCAGGACTCAGTCCAAGCTCAGGGAGGCAGGCACTGCCCCCACCTCAGAGTTCCATGGGAGTCATGTGTAGCCAACAGGACCTGTAGGTTCCCCGGCCCCCCCCATGCCCCCAGGTGGCATTACTGGTGAGGCTGCTGCTCCCTGTGACCCTTTTCTTTGTTTTATCCTTGACCCTTCCTTTCCCTTTCTTTCCTTCTTCTCTCTCTCCTTTCTCCCGCTCCTTCCCCTTCCTTTTCCTCTTGCACACACGTGTAGCAGGGATAATTCAGGAGCCGCAGCAAAGGAAGCAGAGGCTGCCGGAAGTCCCCCCAAATAGTTAGCAGGCCCCACACCCAAACCTCAGTCACTTGGATCCAGGTCCAACTCCTTCAGCTGTGCCACCACTGCTCTCCGAACCCCAAGCCTCACCCCCAAATCACCTCCCTGGCGAGGGGTAAAGATCAGGACTAGCAATAAGGAGTACGTGCCACGGGGTAGATTTAGCAGCATCTCGGAATACAGAGAGCCCAGTGGAAGAGAGAGAGCCAAGAAGGAACTGAAGTCACCGTCCAGTCCCTTCAGTCTTTGCAAATGGAAGCGGGAAGCTCTGAGGAGGGGGCCATCCCTGAAGCACAGTCAGAACAGACCCTGCTGTCACGCAAGGTGCGGGTCCCCCTCCTCGGCAGCTTGATGCTGCCCCGACTCCTTGTCCAGTGACCAGGGAGAAGGCAAAGGAGCCAGGAGTGGGCAGGGGGAGAAGCAGACGCAGGGCACAGCAGCCCGGCACAGGCAGGGGCAGCATTTTTCCGGGACCACGTAGCATCTCCTCCCGGAAGCCCACCTGCATTAGTGATGGGCCTGTCACCTTCCACCCCGGTGGCTGTGGCCACGGCAGGGAGGAGGAGGGGGCAAGAATGAGAGACGAGCGAGCTCACAGCCCCGCGCACAGGGAGGCCGAGGGGAAGCGAGAGTCAGGAATCAGGTGGGAGAAGCGAGCGGGGCCCCGGGGAGAAGCTCCCTCATGAGTCACTGGCCCAGGTGCAGCCCTCCAGGGGGCTCTCCATCCACAGTTAAGATTTGTCATGTGATTTCCACACAGGACAGCGGGGCGGTGGGCTGGAGTGGGCTTGTGCCCGACTGATCACGTGCCTCTTCCCGGCCTCAGCACTGGCACTCGGCCGCTGAAACCAGGGAGCCGGTTGCTAAGCGTTTGTCAGCACCGCTGGGAGCACGTGGGCCCCCACACGTCGGGGTCGACTCTTCCCAGGAGGTCGTGCGTGAATGCACAGCAGTGCGTGCCTATGTCCCTGCGGCGCCTGGGGCACCCCTGGGTGTCATTGTGTCCCCGGCTGTGTGAGACTGCCATGCTGGAAGAGTGGTGCCTGCAGTTGGTGGCACTGGGAGCCTGCTCAGGGCAGGAGGGGGTGTGTGTGCGTGTACATAACTGAGATTGTCCATCTGAGATTGTTCAAGGTCAAGGGCCAAGTGTGGCAGGATGAGTCTGGAGGACGGCGGGGAGAGGACCCACATGTGCCCGCTTGGGCAGGGCCTGAGCCCAGAGATGCACAGATCCCTGAGTCCTGGGGCTGGGTGTGGGGCGGGCTGTGCTTCCTGTGCCAAGGCCCCACCTTGGTCCCTCCTCTGTCCTCCGGTTTGACCACCTGCCAGTCTGGGAGGGAAAGGGACGCCAAGGCAGGCGTGGGGCTCTCTGCTCCCCAGGTAAGTTCTGTGTGTGCTGGGCACGCCAGAAAGACCAGCAGCAGGGGGCACTGTCCCTCACATGCCCCTCAGCCATGCTTCTGGGCGAACTATCTCCTTCAGCCATCTCCCAGTCCGCCCCTGCACCTCCCATCCACTTTGCTTTTGCTGGCTGAGGGGCTGGGGGCTGAGAGTTTGAGAGTTCAGCACCTGAACACCCACAAGGCCAAGGGCCCCAGGGAGGGGAGAGACGTGCCTGCCATTCCATCAGCTCCATCCACTCCCCACCCGCAGGCCCAAGACCTGGGCTGAGGGTCCCTCTGACACAGGGGCTCTGACGGAATGACATGGGCGCCCCGCATTTCCTGCCCCTCTGTGGACCCCTCCGCTCCTCTGTCTCAGGGAAATGGCTGGGACACAACTCCATTTCTCCTGCCAAGAAGTCCTGCTGGCCTCTGGCTGCAGGCACAGAGGAAGGAACCAGTCTCCCCTCCGCCACAGCTGCTTCCTCTCCTCTCCTTCCCCTCCCTGGTCCACAGGCGAGAGAAGAAAAGCATGAAGATGAGACAGAGGGAGAGGGACCGAGATGAGAGACAGGCTCTCACCTGTGGCCTCCGACTCAAATCGCCCACTCCCGGTCTGGTTTGGGGTCCTGCCTTCTGATTCCTGAGCCCACCCTCTTCCCCCTCCCCAAACCTCAGACTCCCACCACCCGCAGTGGATCCCTGTGCTCACTCGCCCCAACATCAGCCCCCACCCCCCAACCTTAGAGGGGGAGAAGGGTCTCGTGAGGGAGACCTCCAGGGAACCAGACCTCCATCCGCCTTGGAAATGTGCCCCAGCGTCTCACAGGAAGTGCCCCTAAAGTCATGGCCAGCCCCAACTGGCTAAAAGGGGGGCCTTCTTCCACCTCAGTCAACCTTCAGGTGAAGCTGGACTTACACAGACAAAGAGCCAAGTTCCAAAAACGAAAACAAAAGTCTCTGCTCATCCTCAGTGCTCTCTGCATACCCTGAACCCCTTGCCCGCCGCCACAGAAACCCGTAGGGCACTGGTGCCTTCAGCCCCAAATGAGTCAAGGCCCCTCGGAGTGGCTGAGCTGCGGCAGGAAGGAATTCCCCTTCATGCCCAGTGAGGGCTCCACTGCACACTGACCTCTGTCCAGCCTCCTGGGGCCCAGGGGCAGGACGGACTTAGCCACCAGGAGGGGGCTCCCGTGGGAGAACCAGCTGGCCTGGAAGCATCTTTTGCCCTGACCTCTCCTAACATCAGCTTCCTTCCCTAAATGTGACGCCAAGGGAGACTCGCGTAGAGAGCTGAGTGTGGGTTTGGGGCAGTAAGCGTGCAGGCCCGCTGAGCCGTGCCCATGCCTGCCAGGGAAAGGGGCCACGGTGCCCCCGACACACACATTTCATTCCAAGGAAGTAATGAGATGGGAGCGTCTCCCTAAGTCTGGGGGTGCAGAGGAAACCCCCAGGGGATGCCAAGAGGCCAGCGGCAAACCTCCTAGCTCCCTCTTTCTCTTCCTGCATTCAAGGGAGCAAGACCATGTTCCCAGTGGGGAGGGGAAGCCCTGGGTGAAGCAGGTGTTCCTGGGCCAATGAAAATGGCTGGCCCGGGAGGGTGGAGGCAGCAGGTGGTCCAGCTGACCCCTGTGGAAGCTGCTCTACTCCTACCCTACCCCCTGCACTGCATATATTCTCTCCCTCCAAAATAGCATCTCTGGAGGGGGGAAGTGGGGGAAGTTCTCAGTTCATCGTTCACTCCTTCCCACAGTGAGTTCACAGCTCTCTCGGCTGTCTCTCGCGACCTGGTTTCCCTGCCAGGCCCTTCTGCTCTGCCTGCACCCTCGCCACCACACTCTTCCAGGCCCTGGGACCCGCTGACCAAGAGAGAGCCTCCCTCTCCTCTGCTGGTCCTGTCTGCCATCTCCTGCCTCCTTCCTACCCGCTGTGGGACAGAACAGACTTCAATGAACATAAACCAAGCACCAAGTTGGGGGCTCTGCCGTTGTCACTGGGGCAGGGGAGAACGTCGAAATTAAACAGTCCTGCTCCTTTTCTCCAAGGACGTCACGTCACATGGGAGAGCCTGACACCCGGGAACTCCCTGCGAGGAGAGATGGGGGACCAGAGGCTTCCAGCACAGCTGGGGTTCCCTCTCCCTCCACCCCATAACCCTGGGCTAGGGTCTCACACTGGACCCTGGTCCACCTCTTGCTCTTCCAGAACCTGCTCATCAGCTCCCCTGCTGCAGTTTGGAGCATGTCTCAAGCAGAACGTCTCTCTCCCACCCCCCAGCGGTGGCGGGGCGGTGGGGGGGGGTGTGAGGATAAGGGCACAAAATGGAAGAGAGGAGAACACAGGGGACCATGGAGATGGATCACGGGTGAATTGGTGGTGGGCTGCCCAAGGGGAATACAAAATGTAAAAGACATAAATAACAATAAGAAAAAAAAAAAAAGAACGTTCTTCGGGCAGCTCCCAGGTTGGCTGTGGTGGTTCAGACCCTGCCCAGGGAAATGCCCAGTTTGACAGGGAAGCTGGACACAGACTAAAGAGAACAACTTCCTGGCTGGGCAGCACAGGGGTCTTCACAGCTTCATGGGGTCCTCAGGGGGAGGGTTCCCAGAAGAGGGGGGTGCAGAAGAACAGGGGAGGGGCTGGAAGTGGAAAGCCTGGATGGGGTGTCTGCCTCAGTCCCAACCCCAGGAATGTGGATGCATTCCCCCTGGCAGAGGCAACTGTGGGACTGGAAAGGGGCTGACCTCCTGACCCCAGCATTTTGGGTGTGTTGGAGGCAAGGAAAGAAAGCCTCAAAGTACCCCCAGGGAACCACCTCCCCCCCTTGTTATTTCTGGCTCCAATTTCTTGGTCAAGAAGGGTGTCAGTGGTAATGCAAATTAGGAGGTGTTGGCCGACACCCATCCTGTCCCCCGACAGCCCTTCCCTCCCTCCCCCCATGCCCACACTCGCACAGCGGACTGGAACATCTGTGAGGCGCGCCTGGTACCCTTGCCCTTGGCTGAATTGGCACAGAGGGTGGGTGAAACTGAGATTCTCAGGGGTTTCTGACTCACCACAAGGCGAGGGCCTCCGACGGATGCCCAGGTCCTCCCCTCCTCAGGCCCCTCTGCCCACAGCCCCGCCAGGCCGCCTCGGTTCATTAATATCCACCCATGACAGCCACGGCCCCGGCCAGAACCCTCTCTCCAGGCTGCCGGTAGGAGGCACAGACCGAAGCCTTCTCCACAGCACCCCACCGGCCCCTGTGGATGGCAGCTCTCAAAGGGCACGCTGAGCGCCACGAGTTAGGGCAGGGCAGGCCCAGGGGCAGGAGCTGGAGGGTCTCCCCCACTTTCCACACCAGGTTAGGTCTCTGTCTGCAGAGGCTTTTTCCACCCCTCCCAGTTAGGACCCCCTCGCCCTTGACATTTCACCCTGCATCTGAACTCCCTTCTTCCCACAGCAAAGCGGCTCTGTTCTTGTCTGTGCTGAGCTACTCTGCTCCCCCTACCCTGTAAAGATGTCACCGAGTGCAACCCCCACCCTCTCTGCTCTTCATTAGTCCTAATCAGCGGGGTGAGGTGTTTCTCATTAGCACGGCTGACTCACCCACACACCCCTCCCCTCTGTTAGCGATAGCTTCTCCCCAATATACACACACACACACACACACACACCCCACAGGAGCTTGGGGAAGCTGTTGCACGCCTCAGCTGGCCCCCTGACGCCGCCTGCGCAGGGACCTGGGAGAGGGACAGAGGCCTCCAATTCTGGGAGCTCTGGCTGGGGAAATCCTGGGAGAAGAAAGTCAGGCTGCAGGGTCCCCCAAATACAGGCAGGGAGGCCCGAGGGGCAGCTGATGTTGAAGGAGAGATGGAGCAGAGGAGAGCTGGCAAGGTTGGGTGGGCTCAGCGGGCACCTGGGGAGAGGTCCATGGAGGTCTGGCCCCGCCACACGCAGCGCGTCTGCGCGGCGACCACGCGCCCCGCCCCCGCTCGTCCTCTCCAGCCTCAGCAGGGGTCTTCCGTCCACACTGAGCCTGCGCCAGCACATCCTCTCACCTTCCCAGGAGTCTCGAGACCTAGAGCCCTTCGCCGCCCTCACTCTCAGCCCTCAGCGTTATCCCACAGAGCGGCAAGGTAGCCTTGTCCTTACACCCGATCACGGTCCTTGGGAGAAGAGGATGAGCCACCTCTCCGGAGGGGCTGGGAGGCACTAAATCAAATGGCGCGGTCCTGGAGGACCTGGGTGAGGACACAGCTCCCCCACCCCATTCCCTCGCAGCCCCCAGTAACTTTTGGTCCTAGACCAAGCCCTCTCCCAGGGCCCCAGGAACCAAGGAGACAAGCTGCCAGAGACTGCACCCAATGTCCCCGTGCCCCGCTCAGCCTCATGACGGGACTGTCCAAGTTACGGGAGACCTAGGTTCCCTCCCACCTTCAGACATGTCCAAGGACCAGAAGAGGTTGCCCAGTTTCTGAGCCTGCCTTGAGCTCATTTGCATGTCATCCTCTGCCCCTTTTCTCAATGAGAGGGTTTCTCTTCGCATGGCGTCCCTGCACCGGCCACTCAGTAATGTGGGCACCGTCTTCCTCCATGAGAATTAACTGAGGAGGAGGAGCACCAGGGCTACTGAGCACACATGTGCCAGAATCTTCTTCCCCATGAAGGTGTGTCCCTTAGGAATGACTGTTCTCACCTTACCTGGCACTGAGAACTTGGTGGCACTTGGAATCAAGGTTGGATGAACTTTCAGAGGTCAGCTGTGACTGCTAACTGCAAGAGAGGAGCAGAGGAGGCTGGGGAGTCTCCTGCCGGCTCTGGACCTTGGCACTAATTGGGGAAGGATATCTGCCTGGTGTCTGTGCTAAACCTCAGGGTTTCAATGAGCTACTGCCCACACCTCCGGTTGTTACGAGAAGCCTGGGCCCAGAAGGGTCACATGGAAATGAAAGGCACCCAGAGGTGCTGAAGAAGTCGTTCAGGCCTTTTTTTTGCAGACAGAGGGCACAGCCAGGCTGGGGCAGAAGTCACGGGTTCATGACCTGGTGCTGACCTCCCTGGATGTGGGGCTTTTAAGGCAGCTGCTGGGCCCAGAGCCCAGCCCCTCCTCTGCTCTCAGACCCGTGAGGACATGGAACAAGGATGTTCTTCCTCTTTGAGGCCCCAGGCTGTTTCCCGCATGCAAAAATCACATGATCTCGAAGAAGCTGCTACTGATGATTGAATCCCCAAGGCTTTGGAGCCTCGACCTGCCAGACTTTATGGCAGGGAAAATTCAAGACACTTGCTCAGGGCTGGGGTGGCTGCTTTCGCACAGAAGACATGCTGTCACATGTTATTTATTACCACGTGTGCACCTGTGTCTGCAGACTCACCTTCGAACATGGTGCCCCATGCACCCCCTACTTGTTCAATGCTCCCCCATGAATGTGCCTTCTTGAGGCCATTCCCAAGCCACCCTGCTCCCTCTCCCACCCCAGCCATGGAGGGTGCAGACTGAGCGCAGATGGAACAGGTACATTTTATTGGACTTTCAACTAGTTCAGAGAGCTCAGGGGCCCCCACCTCCCCTCTCTAGTTCCCCCTTCCTCATTTCCCTTTCCAGGGGGAACACTCAAGGTACAATGCCATGTGTCTCTGGAGTCCTTGGCCCCTTCCCCACCTGACACACCCCTCCTCTCCCCCGCTTTGAGGAGGAGGAGAGGGATGTGAGAAGTGGGGGGCCTGGAAGAGTTGGATCAGAATGGTACATGCACTGACAGTAGCATCCACTGCCAGCCGCCTGGGGCTGAGGCCCGTGAGAGGCTGGCAGCGGAGAGGGTTGGATTCATCGTGGGGTGGCAGGCTCTTGCCGTAGGAAGCTCCCCACCTCAGCCCTGGGGGCCCCCTGGCCTCCTGCTTACCCGTCCTTCTGAGGGTATGACTCTGAGGTAGATTTCACAGAGGGAATGTGGGTTGCTGGGGTGTGGGGAGGGGGTTAGCTCTTTTGAAGTTCATCTCCACAGCACCCTCGGCCCGTTCTCAGGTCTGGCTTGGGAGGCAGGGCTGACGACACCCACCCAGCTAAAGAGAGGCTGAGTTGCACACAGGCTGCGGGGCAACTGCAGCGTCAGGGCTTGTGTGGGGTAAGGTGGAGGGGAGCATCTGCCTTAATAAACTGAGACTCGTGCCAAGGGCTCCAGGAGGAGGGCCCAGGCCTAGAAGGCTGGCACAGAGAGTCCCTGGCCTGAGGGTCAGGGCACCAGGCCCTCAGGGCAACCTCTTCAGGCTGAATCTTCCCAGCCCTCCAGGGTCCTCCCTCTCCCTTCCCACCCACCCTACTCCCCAGGATAGGCAGAGGAGGAGAACAGGGTTGGCCTGCAGGGAATGGCAAGAAACAAGATGCCTCCTTCCCCCAATGGGGACCCAAGCCACAAGTCCCGAGCTGGTCATGGATGGAAGAACTGGCATCAGTGTGCAGGGCAGGCTCTGGGACCCACAGGGAGGTGCTGCCCGGACAGAACACAGCCTGAGAAAGATGGACATCTGGGGAGAGGCTGGGGTGCTCCTGGAGTCCTCTGATACCCTCCCCCGCCCCCAGGTCCAAGCACTAGACTTGGGGCCAACCCTGTTTGAGAACAGAAAGGCAGAGGAGGAGGCCAGGTGGGGCATGCCCCTTTCCATCGCAGCCCAGATCCCCACCCCCAGCTGAAGACAGGGAGCCCGGGAGAGCCTCAGCTGACTCCCGGAAAGAGGCAGGGCTGAGTGGTACCTGGGCCAGGGAAGACGGCACACACGCTGACTTGGTAGCTAGTGGAGGTATCTGGGGGTCGCAAGGGGCGGGGCCCCCCACGAGATTCATGCAGCATTCAAAGTGAGTGAGTGGGGTTGACGGGAGAGGATGAAGAAACAGCCAGTGGGTGGGGGAGGCACCCTAGATCTTGCTGTTCTCCAGGTGGGAGTCAATGTGTTTGATGAGGGCATCATCTGGGTACCCGACAGGGAAACCCAGCTGGCAGAGGGGGCAGCTGCGGATGTCAGAGCCCACTGTCTCCATCAGCAGCTGTGGGGAGAGAGGGGGGTTATTTATGGTCTCCAGTCCCCACATCCCAGCCTGTCCTCTCCCAGAGCCCAGGGCAGAGAGGGCAGCAGCATGCAGAGGGGTCGGACCCCTTCTCCAGTATCTCCTCCTTCTTCCCGGCCCTGCCCATCTTCCACCACCCCACCAAGTCGGGGCATAGGGTCCCCAAGAGGCGCGTATGCTCAGCCTGCCAGGACATCTGCAGTGACAAAGGAAGTCGGGACCCAGACATGCCCCAGAGAGCCGAAGACACAGCTCCGGATACCTAAAGGTGCTGGATAGTCCCAAACAATGTACAGCCCCCAAATAACTTTCTCTCTGGCTCTGACTATATTTTGGTCCTTCCAGGTGGTGAAAGTGGCTGACATTTAAGAAACACGTTATAATATCAGGAAAACGACAGAGCCTTGGGATAGGGCGTTTCTAGGACAGACAGAGAAGCTGAGGCCCAGTGAGGGGTCCCGCGGGACAGGGGCCCACGAGGGTGGCAGCAGCATGGCCGCCACAGCCAACACAGCAGCAGATGCTCACTCCCCGGCCGGGCACTGCGCCCACAGTCCTAGTTTTAGGCTCGCTGTCTCCCTCTTGAGAACCCTCTGAGGTAATTTTAAAGTATAATTATCTCGCAGATGGAGAAACTGAGGATCAGAGAGGGTGGGTGACTTGTCCCAGGTGCCCAGCACCAATGGTGGAGTCCAGGATCCCAAGACAATGCCTTTAACAAGGCATTGCACAAGTTTTAAGGCTGGGGGATGGGGGGACAGCCCCCTCCAACCAGAGAGGGACCCGAGGGGAGGGCTGTCAGGTCGCAGGGCTGGGCGCCCCACTCACGTTGATGGATGGCCAGGACTGCGCGTGCTCCGCGTGGGCGTAGGCGGTGGCGGCGGGCGACTCGGGGATGGGGAAGCCGGCGCAGAAGGAGGCGCAGCGGATGGTGCCCGCCTCAGGGCTGGGCGGGCTGGTGGACACGGCCCACTCCTCCTCCTCCGAAGGCTGCTTCTCGAAGCGCAGGCGGATGCCCTCGAAGGCACGCCGCGGGCTGAGGGGCCTGCCGGGGCCGTAGAGCTCGCCGCCGTAGGCCCGCGGCTTGGGGAGCGTGGCCGCCTCAGCCTGCAGCCAGGATGGGGAGGCGCCCGCGTAGCCCGCGCCCTCCGCCATCTCCGAGTAGCTGCGGCGGCCCTGGAAGCCGGCCTTCACGTGGTGGCTGGGCGGCTTGGCGTAGGCGCGCTCGGCCAGCGGCCTCTCCCCCGGCGGCAGGGGCGGAGGCGGCCGGGGCTGCGGGCCCGGGCAGGTGGGGGGCCCCGGGGAGCAGCGGCGCTGCGGGCTGGGGGACTGGCACTGCGGAGGCACCGGCGAGCGGCGCTGTGGGACTGGAGACGGGCAGGATGGCGAGGCCGGCGAGCGGCGCTGCTGGGGCGAGGGGCACGGGGGACCGGGAGAGCGGCGCTGGGGGACGGGGGACTGGCAGGGGGCCGCCGCTCGGGTTGGCGGGGATGGGGAGGGGCACTGGGGGGCCGGGGAGTGGCGCTGCGACAGCGGTGAGTGCCTCTGGCCTGGAAGAGAAGCAGGGCAAAGGACAGGCCAAAGAACAATGGGGGAGGGAGGGGAGACGTCAGGACTGGGGAGCCCGGGGCTTGCCCGAACCCACTCTCCTCCGGACCCCAGTGAGAAAGAGCCAAGGTGCCAGGAAAGGAAGCGGAGGGCGGCCCCTGGCCCCAGGAGAGTTGCCACTGCTGCCCATTCCCTCGGGCATCTCACCGCCACTCAGGGCCTGCTCCTGCAGCAGAGTCCTCAAGATCCTCCCCTGCAGGGAACTCAGCTCCCGGAGGCGGCCCAGCTCCTCAGTCAGCTCCGTGTAAGCCAGTGCCAAATTCACCCTGAAGAACACCCCACAACCCCGAAGTCAGGGCTTGACCCAGTCAGCCTGACCCTGAGGTCAGAGGGCAGGGAGTGGAGAACATGAGACAGGAAGTAGGTCTACAGTCTGGATCTGCCCCAGCATCTGGCCCACAAGTCCCCTCCAGGGCCCTCCTACTCCAACTGCAGATATTGTTCTGGCCTTTAAGGTCCACCTCAAATGCCACCTCTCCCAGGGCGCCTCCCTCTCCTCCCTGTGAGCCTTACCGGAGGCTGGGGCAGTGGTTGATTATGGGCTGGGGTTGGGGAGTCTTGTGATTCCAAGGGGGTCCCTGAATCTCCGTGTTCTCTGAGCATGGTCCCTCCCATACAGGTACGGCTGAATGCTCTTCTACTCTGTGCAGAAGCTACGGTGGCCAGTGAAACGTGGATTCATCAAAAAGCTGCACTGATTCTATAGTACCTATAGTACTGAATCCCCTCCAAGAGCACATGCAAAAGTGTAAATGCAACCTGTGTGTGGCGGGCAGGAGGCCCATGAAAAGTCTGGGGATTTTTCCACAAGTTGTGTGGTCTAGGAAGAGCCCCACCCAAACGCGAAGACACAGCCTCCTGGTTTGGCAGAGGTGCCAAATGATAAACCTGAACTCAAATCTGCCAGGTTCAGGTCCACTGCTCTTGCCTAGGCCTCCAAGCTGCCTGGAAACTCCTTTCCGCCTGAGCCCCTTGTGTGGATCTTTGTGAACAGCTGCTGTGCACCGCACGCCTTGAGGGGGCGCCACTCTGCTTTGGAACGCCACTGGAAGAGCCACAAAGGTGGTCATTCTTGCACTGTATTTATTTTCCAGGGCCTGCTCCAGGGTCTGGGACCCAGTAGATGTTCAGGCAGTGGATAATGAGATAACTTCTCTACCCATTTTTCTTTCTTCTTCCCTTTCTTCCTCCCCACTTCCCGCTGAGGCCTCCTAGATAGGCACCCTCAGAAAGCTGGAACAGACTGAGCAGAGCAAAAACTTCCCACTTCCTTTATTCTTCCTTTCTCTTTGGGTTGCTTTGACCCAGAAGCACCGACTTTATTGCTCCTCAGCACTGCCCCTGCTCTCGCCCGCCCTGCCCTATGGACCCAAGGATGCCCTTCCTGACTGTACATGTAGCTCTGCCACGGCCTTGCGTCACGGCCTTCATCTCTGCTCTGGGTCTGGACAGAGCCTGGGAGGCAAGGATGTTGGTTTCCTCCTCCACCAGTTCCAGAAGGGGCTCAGCTCTGGAAGTTGGAGCTGGAGGGAGGAGGCAGGCAGAGACTAAGCTGCCCCAGATGATCTCCTGACAGAGAAGCCCCAGTTGCTGTAGGGCCCTGAGCAGAAGGGAGAGGTTGGGGGGGAGGGTCTCCAGACCCTGAGGGCCCTGGGTCCCCATCCCGTGGTACTGGACTTGTGAAAAGATAATGTGGATGGGAGGGAGTGAAGGAAGGTGTGAGGTCAGGCTGAATATGAGGAATGGTGTATGAGTGTGTGTGTGTGTGTGTGTGTGTGTGTGTGTGTGTGCGCGCGCGCGCGTGTGTGTGGCCCCAGAGGAGAGGAGGGGAAGTAGTGAGGTTAGGGCTTCAGAGAGCAGGAAAAGCCGAGGTGCAGAGGGTAGATGCTGCCTGAGCTCTGCTCTTGCTCACTGGCTGGCCCTCTCTCACTGATCCTGGGGCAGAGCTGGGCTGGGTGGTGGGGGAGACGAGGCCCCTCTCACAACAAAACTATGGTTAACCCATTGGGGCCAAAGGCAAGTTACTGCAGACAGGTGGGGACTCGAGGGAGGATGCTCACGCCCCATCACTGGGGGACAGGGATGGACAGGAGCCGAGGCGAAGGCGTCCTTTCAGGGGCTCTTGAGGAGGCTCTGTAGCTCTTACACTTGCTAACTGTGCCCTGTGTTCCCCCACCCTCACCTCAAGCACCTGTGGGGAGATATGGCCTCTCCCCCATCGGACGGGAGGTCCAGTCTGTGTGGCCCCTATTAAGTCCCCAAGGGAAAGCTCCCCGAGGCCATGGCAGTCTGGAGGAGCCGTGTCTTCCCCATCAGACTGGGGCGTTTGGAGGGTGGTGCTAGCACCTTGGTGGTGTGGCCGAGGGGGCAGGACCCTGAGGGACCACCCTCCCCTGGTCTGCCAGTCCCTCTTCCCAGCCACCTTCATTGCTGAATCTCAGGTGACACATGCAGGTCGTTGCTTCACACTCCGCTGCAGAGATCTCACCTGCCACATGAGTTCCCAGCCCCCATTTCTCCCCTGCTTGCCTTCCTCTCCTTGTCAGGAGCTACCCCAGTTTCTACTGCCAAGCTCCTGGCACCTACTGACAGCAAAACAGACAGGGAAGCAGGAAATGGAAGAAAGACACCACTGCCCAGAATGCCCAGCGCAGACCCAGGAGCTGGGGGCAAGCAGGTCTGTCCTGTAGAACCCAGGCAACCTTCACAATGACCTCTCAGCCCCTAGGGAAGGGGGTGGGGCCTGAGGACCCCAGGCTGATGGCCCTTCAGGACCTCCCGCGTCATCAAGCCACCTCAAGATGCACAGGCCCGGGCTGATAAAAAAATTGCGCTAGGGCCCTGAATGACTCACATTAGGAAACACACTGCCAATTCAGTGGAAAAAAATCTCAACTTCACAACACAATCAAGAGTTGCACACGTGCACCTAAATACACACTCCATTTCCTGGCTTCCTGGCCCACACCTGAGCGCTATTTTCCACCATCACGACTGTTTGGGAAGGACGGTTCGGGTGAACAGCAGCAGATGACTGCATCTGGGTGCTTCCTTATTGCTTAAATGATGGGGAAATTGAGTCTCTCAGAACCTGGGAGAGACCCAGGAGAAGAGAATCATAGCTCATCGGTCCGAGCATCTATGAGCCAGGCATCGTGCTAAGAACTTTACTTCATCTTCACACCAACCCTACCATGATGCTGCCCTGACCATTTTCCCCATTTTACAGAGGAAACGACCGAGATGCACAGGGGTTAAGACATTGGAACAAAGTCACAAAGCCTAGCAGTTAGTGGAGCCACTCAAATGGGAGCTCGGGACTACTGGACTCCAAAGTCCAGGCTACTGACCACTATGCTGTAAAGTGCCTTCCAGAAGGATCAGGAAGGAGGAGTGGGGAGGTGGGAAGGTAGCAGACAGGAAAGACCAGGAGGAAGAAGAGGCTGGGGGCCTGCGGAAGGGGCCTGAGCATCACCAGCCCTGCCTGGAAGAGAGAAAGGTGCCAAACACACGTGGAAGCGGAAGAGCAGAGCTGTGAAGGGCTGCCCAAGGTCACAGAGCAGCGGTAGCCCAGAGCAGGGGTCAGACTCGCTCCTGGCACCTCAGCCTGCTGAGCTGGCGCCTCCAGAGGAGCCAACGTGCAAATGGCAGAGCTGGCACTGCTAATCTTTTCATCCTTCATTGATTTATCCTTACATTCATTCTTTCCATGAATAACTTGAGATCTCAAAAATTCATCTGGAGATAATCACCTTCATTGTGATCGATACAGTGACTAAAGCAGAGAGGACAAGGGCTAGAGACCCGGGTATCCTCCACCGCCAAAGGCCTCTTTCTGCTCCAAAAGAGCTGGGAGGCAAGTGGGTTCCCAAGGGCAGTGTCTTCTTCAGGGGAGTTCACTGGGTGCCCCGAGTTGCAGTGGGGCTGTGGGGAGGATGCTTGGGGTGGGAATTTAGACCAATGTGGGGTCAAGAGATTTGAACTAGGGGTGGCCTTGAGGTCAGCTGAGCTCAGGGGTCAGATCAGGGCTGGGGTAAGAGTCAGGGATGGACCAGTTTTGGGGTTAGGATGGGGGTCAGGATTAGAGCTGGTCACGTCAGAATCAGCGGCTGAATCAGAAGGGGGAGGAAACAGAAACCCAGCATTCCCAGCCCTTGCATCCCTCAGTGGCCCCCAGCCACCTCACCCCTGGAGGGAAATCAGGGACCAAATTTTCCACCACCCACAGGCACACCCAGCACCGGCTTTCCCGCCTGACCCTGGGGAGGGACCGGCCGTGGAGCAGAGCGGACTTGAGGTTGCGGACTGGGGGAGGAGGAAGTCAGTGCAGCAACCCGGCGCTCCACCACTTCCTTTCAGGCGCCTTAAGCCCCTTCAATCTCCTAGACCAGCTATGACTTGCGGTCCCCAGAGCCCAGCTCTTCATGGCAGCTTCCAGCACTGCCAGGTGTCCGCCGTGTCTAGAAAGCCTCCCGAGGCAGCTGGAGCAGGGCTCACAGTGGGGCCGTGGCACCCCATTCCCCAGGGACTGTCCTGGTTCACACCAGCTGCCCCCGCATAATTATTAATAGTGCCCCCTTTCACTTTCAAAAGTGATCCAGTCTGGTTGACAAATCACCTGGTGGGCCCTCAGCTAGGGGCCTCCCACCTGAGGAAGAACCCGAAGCAGACAAACACGGCAGAGTGCCGCTGCCCCACCGCCTGGGACTTGGCGGTATTTGCACTTGAACTTCTCTAACTACTTCTCTGCACTTGGCTAAGCCGTAAAAGGAAACAATTCCTTAATCACATGTTTCGTGAGAATTCAATGAGATGTAGGTGCACGACCTCGCCTTGGAGACAGGTGGAGAAAGGGGGACGCCAGTTTGGTGCTTGTTTGGAGACCAGGCTCAATGACTGATTCATGAGCATGGGAGGTTGGGGAGCCCAGTCAAGGGGAGCACGGGAAAGCCACTCCGTGCTGCTGGCAAGGAGAGGCCAGACGTGGGTGCAAAGCCCACCAACCCCTCAGACCACAATTAGGAGGGAGCGGTGACCCACAACTTCAAAACTCCTCCTCTACCTTGGAGAGCCCCCAAAGCTGCAAGGTCTCAGGGGTTAATTCCTGTGAGCACCGGGTGCCCAGGCTGAAGGAGATTTGAAAGAAAGGAAGTCAAGAGGGTGAGAAGGGTGAAGGGGGGGGTGGAGGGACCCTGGGCTCACTGTTTCTGGGGTGTGAGGCTAAGCTCAGGGTACATGGGGGTCTCCGACTTCCGCCCTGACCCACCCCACACTGCCCTTGACCTCTGTGCAGAGTTTCCATCCTCTCTCTCTGAGTTCACACTTCTCCCCCACCACTAACCGCAGCCCACGCAGAGGCTTGTGGGTGGAGAGAGGCTGTTGGGGGGGGGGGGGCGGCTGGGCGGAAAAGAGCCCAGGCTGCAACACTGAGCCCCCCACATCGGGAAAAAAGAAGCCTGTAGTTTTCCCCCTCATCATTCATACTGCACCCCTGTCTTTTCACTGGGCCCCCTCACTGATGGACGACTCACAGATGAGTCCCTTCCCTGCACAGGCCCTCAGTGTACCCTCATTGAGCCCCCCCGGCCCCTCAGAGCCCCCAACCCCCTCACAGAGCCCCCTCCATAATTTACCCTCTACTTTCCACCCAACCCTCAAAAAAACCACACTCAGGCACCCCATGACTTTGGGCTAGTCCCAGTGGGGAGGGGGCTGTGGATTCTGTGCCTCCCACCCTGGCTGGGACCCTCCTGAGCTCTTTACCTCCTGTCCAACCTCCCAAGCAAGTGGGGTCCACTCCTGCACCCCACCCCCACCACTGTCTGTGGCCCCCGAGTGGCCCCCAGCAGCTCTTCCTCTGGGGGAGTTGTGGCCATCAGGTGCTCTTGTCCAGACGTCAGGCCTGGGCGATGGCAGTCTGGTCTGGCCCCAGGGCCCCATTTCCGAGGAAGGTTGATGACCAGAGTTTGTAGGCTGGGGGCTGGGGTGGGAGGGCCGGGCAACCCTGACGCCAGCACTGCCTGCCAGGTCCACCCCCTCAGCACAGGCAGGTCCAGTGGAGCGAAAGTAATAGAGGCTGGACCCGTATAAGAAAGGCTGTTTCAACCGCCAGAACTGAACTCTGGAAATAAAACTGGCTGTCCTGGAGACGCCTGGCGAGATGGGGAGCACAGAATATTTCCACGTAGGACCACGCTCTGTCTCCCCTCTTCAGCTTGCACATGTCCTGGGTCTTTCTCATCCCGATCACACCCCTCCTGGATATCCCACAGCCCTCCTCTCCTGGGGGAGCCCATCGGGAAAATTCCCACTAGCCAGGGAGTCGGGCAGGAGTGGAAGGAAGAGGAGGGGCTGGTGGAGACAGCGCTGACAGCAGGTGGCAGAGGCTTCCAGGTGGAGGGGAGCGCCAGGGAGGGAGCACAGCAGCAACCTATTACCAAAAGGAGCTGAGTTTATAAGAAAATAAAACTACCGGGGGAGTGAGGACTTCCTCTGAGAATTAACTGTTGCCAGGCTGGGGCAGTCCAGAGATGCCTGGCCTGAGGGAAGCGTCAGGCTGGGCAGGTCAGGCCTGGCCGGCCCCAGAGGCTGAAGTCCAGGAGCCTGGAGGCAGACCCAACCCCTGGATGGACACCAGCTCCAGCTGGCCCCTGAGCAGAGCCCAGCTCCCACTGGCCAAGGGCACGGGCAGGGTGGATGCCTTGGGCTGGGAAGAGAAAGGGGCTGTTCTGGTGAAAAGAACCAATGTGGTGAGCTGCTCTCCAGAAGCGCCTTGCAGAGGGGCTCTCTGTCACCAGCTCACGGGCCATCTTGGCCCCTTGGGGTCTACCACTCCTCTGACCGCCACCTCCACCATCTGCCTCTTAGTAATGGCTTAGTCCCTTAGTAACGACTGACCTCTGAGCCCATTAGGGAAACCAGGGGCCAGAGAGGTGAAGTCAGTAAAGCAAAGACTAGGAATGGTCCCCGGACTCTAAGTCTGGCTGTTCAGACTCTTGCCCTGACAAAAATATCCTCTCAGGAGACAACCAGTCCAGGGAGCCTTTTGGTCTTCAAAGTGGGGAGTTGGACTCAATGACCCATAAAGGGTGCTATGCTGTGATTTTGGGGCAAGCTAGAGTTCTAGAACTTGTGTGTGTGTGTGAGAGAGTGTGTGTTGGGGGTTTGGGCACATGGGCTAGGATGGGCTTTGAGCCCCAGCCACAAGCTAGGGCGGACCCTCTCGACAGCAGGCCCCAACACCCTGAACAGTCTAGCTGTGGGGTCCCACCCAACATCCCATGAACTGAGTTCTCACCCCCCAGCTGTCACAGCTCCACCCAGGCCCTAACCCCAGCACATGGAGGGAGATGGGGGGCATCCTTAACTGGCCAAAGGCTGGGAGGAAGGTGGGGAGTCATCTACTGGGGAAAGGACCCTAGGGTCCCCTGCTGTGTGACAAAAGTTAGTTCCTGACTTCCCTGAGCCTTAGTCTTCCCCTCCATTGAAAGTAGGGAGTCTGTGCCGTAGGCCTCATTTCAGGGGACAGGGTTCAGGCGGAAGGAGGTTCGTGCTCTATTTCTCAGAAAGTGGGAGAGGAAGAGTTGGGTGCGGATGTGAAAGGCACCGGGCTCAGGGCTGCTAGGCTGCCACTCGCCCTTTCCTCACTGCCCAGGGCTCCCCGGAGTCTCCCTACACTGACACTCCCCACTGACATAGCTTCTCCCCACTTCCTGCTGCCCTCTTTCCTGGCAGGACTCCAAAAGGGACACCCGCAGCAAAGTATGTGCCTGCTGCTATATGAAGGCAAGGAAGCCTCTCCTCTCCCAAGTCTCAGCCTTCTCCCTCCTGACAGGAGGCAGGCACAACAACCCCTGACAGAGACCATCTCCTTTGTCCTCACCGGGGAGAGAGGAGTAACCCCACTCGCGGGGGCCTTATTTCTTGGATAGAAAACTGGGCCCCCAAAATGCCCCACGATCCATCAAGGACACAGGACACAGCAGCAAAGCTGCTGAGGAAGTGTCTCTTGATCCCTCACACTCGAGAAGAGGAGCTTGGATGCCAGAAGGAAGCGAAAGGAAGGTACTAGAACCCCACCTCCATCCTGTGAAGGATGCAGAGCCACACAAGAAACCGCGAACACCTCATCCCTGACAGCTTGGAAGAGAGGTCGCTCAAACAGTGTAGAGGGGGAAAAGTGAACTAAGGGGGGATCTCGGAGGTACCCCCTGACGGGAAAAGGTTGAGAGGGAAAGAATTACAGTGGTGACTTACTGATCATCCCCAACTCTTTTCACCCATGCCATGTCCCGCTCCGACTGGTTGGAGGCCAGATCCTAAGGGAGAAGACAGAGAAATCAGATGCCAACCTTCCTTTACCCGGAACTCCCCTTCTCTGCCATTTCCATTCAGTGACCAAATCCTGGACCCCTGAAGGTGGCTTCCAGCTGCCCCCAAATCTCCACAGAGCTCTAGAGGTGCCAGAAGACAGACCCAGGGCCCAGTACTCCTTGCCACGTACCTGGGCCCGTGTCTCCTGCAGCAGCTTCAGCTCCCCCTGCAGCCGCTCACACTCAGCCTGGAGCTGCTCCTCCCGAAGTTGGGCCCCCCGGGCCTCTCCCTGGGCAGCCTCCAGAGCCTCTTCCAGCCTCCGGCGCTCCAGCTCACTCACACTTGGTGTGGGGCCTGGCCAGCCTGCTGGCAGGGAAGAGGGCAATATCAGGTTGGGTCCACGGACTCCCAGCTCAACAAAAAGTGAACCAGGTGAGGCCCACTGCGAGACAGCTTCAAGAAAGACAGAGGACAGAGAACCCAGAACGAGATACCTCTCCTGGGGGCAGTGAGGAAGGAGCTGCCTTTTTAGAATCTTCCTATTTTTTCCCGGGGGAAAAAAAATAAGATGATTTGTTGCAGGGCTTCCCTGGCCAGACACAAGTCTCCAAAAATTCTCAGGGACCTGCCTCCCCTACTCACAACCTTGGACAGGCAGGGGGACTTAGTGTGGGGGTGCCCTCTGCTGGCCCAAATAGAAATTGCATGGGGGTAGCCTGGGATGAAGAAAGGAAGAGGACAGAGTGAGAGACGGTGCAAGAGTGTATGAGGGGAGGGAACAGTTATGAGGTGGGCCAGGGGACTTATGGGAGAAATTTAAGACATGATGGAGTGTTGACTAGGTCCGAGAAGCTGGAGGTGCTCAGTGGTATTGAAATGGGCTTAGATTTGGGGGCTTCGGGTAGGGCTGTCAAGAGTCACAGATCTCACCGTGCGTCAAGCCAGATCCCCCCCTCAGTGCCAAGTAGTGCAGGTCCAGATCAGCACAGGGTGGGGCAGGGGCAGGTGGGGGGCTCAGGCTGGGGAAGGCCGCATCCCGGAGGCCTTGCTGCTGCTGCAGCTGCTGTTCCAAACCACAGATCTGCCGCAGATGGGTCTCCACCAGGGCCCGCTGCAGAGGAGACAAAGGGTGGGGTCTGCACAGGACCAGGGTGCCACTGTGGGCCTGCTGGGTCCTGGGCCTCCCTCCGTCTGGGTCACTCCTCGCCACCCCACCCGCCCAAGCAGAGCAGAGGCTCCAGGTCACACATCCCAGCTCCACTCTCCAAGTGGCCATGAGTGTGAGGTCTCCCTCCCAGCAACTGCAATGCAGATGTTTCTGGCTGCTGGCCCTGGCGAGGTCAGAGTTAACACCTCTTCCCTATCACTACCACACAGGGACAGTTACAAGGATGCTTGGCCCCCTGTCCCGACACTGTCACCCCTCGGGAGCATCATAAGTTCCATTTGCATACGTCACTTAACCACATTATACTCCTCACCTATAACACAGGGATGACCATGCCTCCCTCTTAGGCATGAGGATTAAAATGAGTAAACAGATGTAAAGAGCTGTGCCTGGCACACAGTGAGTGCCACATTTATGATTATCAAGGCAAAGCATTTTTACACAAATGCCCCATTGCCCAACAACAGCTCAGCGAGGGGGTAGCACTTTTCAGATAAGGGACAGAGGCTAAGTGACTTGGCCGAGGTCACAGCCAGAACCCGGCAGAGACGATGTCTCCTGATTCTGACGCCTGCCACCAACTCACACTCATGGCCACCCCCAGACTCAGAGTCACACACCAAGACCCACCCCAGCAACCAGATGCTTCTGGTGCCCTCTGCCCTCACCCACACAGACTTCCAGGTGCAGTGCTACAGGCACAGGGCCAGCCCTGTGTTGACAATGTCCGACAGTTAGTAAGGTGGGCTGGGGCACTCACATAGTCGTCTCTTGTCACTGCGTGACCAGACGTAAACACACAGCCCCCAGTACTAGGCCACTCACCGAGACACAGAGGGTCACACAGTCACACAGCTAGAATCACAGCCCACCGAACCCCGCCGCACCGCCAGCTCCCTGGGCCTCACCATCTCCCCCAGCTCTGTTTCCAGGTCGCTCTTCTCCACACACAGTTTCTCATAAGCCTGGATCATCTCCCCAAGCTGTTCTTCCTGCTCCTTGTTCTTCTGCAACTGAATGTGGTACACGAGGGTGGGGGAAAAGTGAAGCCCATCTTTCACTAGGGGGCTAAGCAGCTCCCTGTGCCTCCCAAGCCCACTTCCAGCCCCAAAGGAGAAGCAAGAGGAGCTGCAGCTGGGTCCAGGGAGGACCACAGCCATCCCTGAGGGAGAGGACAAAGGCAGAGGTGTGTGCAGTGGGAGGCAGTTTAAAATGCGGGGGGGGGGGGGGGTCAGAAATAGATTGGAGCAAAGAGCTCAGGGAACATGGCCGGGCTGAAGGTTCGGAGAGGGGCTTACCTCATGCTGGAACTGGTTGAGCCGCTGCTGCAGGCTGACCTTCTCCACCTCCAGCAGGGAGCCATCCTTGATTTCATATAGGGAGAAGCCATGCTCCTCTCCAAAGTCATTGATCAGCGGGTACTGTGGGGGAAGCAGGCCTCCTCAGGAACACTCCCTACTGAGCCTCCCCCTTACAGTGCCTCCCCCCACGACTGCCTCAAATCCCCTCTGTCTTCCCCCACCCTCCAGTGGGGTCTATGCTCCCCAGTTCCTGGGGCCTGCAGGTGTCTCCCGCCGACCGGATCTCTTTGGGACCCAAGGCCCCACCGCTGCAAAGTGGATCCTTCCTGCTCCTCTCCATGGGGCCACATCCCTCATGCGGTCACTCGAGTTCCCAAGGGTCTGATCCCTCTTTGGATCCCTGGGATCTCTACTGGGTGTCCGATTCCCGCCACGTACCCCCCACACTCGCACACGCACACGCACACGCACACGCACACGCACACGCACACGCATTCACACAGTCCTGTCAATTTGAGGTTCTGACCTTGATCTCATAGACTTTGAGGCGTCTGCGCAGGGTGGCGTTCTCCCTCTCCAGGCCCCCCAGCCGCTCCTTGATGTCACCATAGGCTGTGATGAGGGCAAAGTGGGAGGCAGAGCACATGTCCCCCCCCAGGGAGGGATCTTCAGGGGCGTCCAGCCACACCTCGCTGGGCCCCAAGGCTTCCTGGGTCAGGATGCTGATGTCATCTTCAAACATGGACTCCATGGCAAAGGCCCCCCCTGGGCCTCCTGGGGAGCAGGAGCAGTGGTGGGGAGGCCAGCCTGGAGCTCACCCTGACAGACGCCTCCCCTCCCCACACCCTTACGTGCAGCCTGGAAGCTCACTGCAAGGCTCCCACAGGCCCCTCTCAGATGACTAAACCCCATCATGTCTGCTGCCTTTGCGGGAAGGGGCTGAGACTAGGTGAGGACTGGAGAGGGGTGACAAGTAGGAACAAGTAAGCCAGGCCAGCGGCAGGGAGGGGCTCCTTCCAGAACCTGGGGACAGGAGAGGGCTGTCTTCCCAGCACTGGTGGCCAGGAGGGGCCCTGTCTTGGCTCACTTCTTAGCCACTTTTCCACTACCCCGCACCCCAAGCCCTACTTCCCCCAAATACCTCTCTGCCAAGCTCCTCATCTCAGGCCTCTGGCCCCCCAGTTCTTCCCTAAGGAAGGCCCAGGGCTTCTGAGAGGGTCAGCCCCACCTCCATCTGGTCGCACAGCACATCCTCTGAGGCCCCCGCCCAGCTTCCCAACTTCCTCCTGCAGGATCCCAGAGTTCAGGAAGAGGAAGTGCCTCCCCGCGCAGGCAGGGCTGTGGCAAGCCTCCAGGCCCCCACACCGCTGACCTGGGACCTACAGGAAGTCCGTGGCCCAGTGTCAAAGGGAGCACAGAGGGGAAGGGGGCTGGGGTTCAGGGGAAAAGGGCCACCAAAGAATCCCCAGCCTGGCCCAGTGTGTCTGCACAGGAAAATGGGGAGCCTTAGGAGGGGGCAGGAATGACTCAGGGCTCCCGAAAGAGTAGGCGAGGGGAGGGGGTGCGTGTGTACTTCTCCTGGCCCTGTTTATGAATGTGTGTCTGTGGCTGGCATGTGTGTGGGGAGTGTGTCTGTGAATGAGTGTAGGTGTGCCACAGTCAATGAGTGCCTTTGCGGGGCTGCGATGGGGTCCGGGGGATGGAGTTGGGAAGTGGCCCGGAGGCCCTGTGTGTGTTTGTGTGTGCGCGTGTGTGCACGCGTGCGTGAGCGTGTGGGAAGGGTGGGCACGTTCGGGGCCGTGTGTCACGTGAGGCACTATGGGAATGTCCGAGGTGTGTGCGCGCGCGGGAGCGTGTGTGCGCTCAGGAGAGGGGGCTCCGCGTGTGGTGTGAGTTGAGACAGTGGGGTGTGCGACCTCCCAAAGCCAGGCAGCAGAGCCTGGGGTTAAGAGGGCTCAGGCCCAGTTCCCAGTATATGCTCCCCAGCAGCCCCCTCCCCCGCCCCACTAAGAGCTAGGGAAGCGAGTGTGACTAGATCTGAGTAAAGAGTGTGTGCGCCTGTTTGTAGGGCTGGCCCCACCTTTAACCGTTTCCTCTCCAGGCCCAAGCCCCCCCAGCCAACTCCGCTCGCCAGCGCTCACCACACACCCGCCCCAAACCCCCTGTCCGCCACATCGGACCCAATCCCACTTGCTGGGGCCCTGTTCCTTAGGCCCCCCGGACAAAATGCTGCCTTCCTCTGCATTCTTCCCACGGCCCAGCGGCTCCGGTAAGAGCCGGGGAAAGCGGTTGAGGAAGGGGTGCCTAGTCGGCCCGGGCCCCTTCTGCGGCCCCTTTAAGAGCCGCCCTTTAAACCCCATTAGCTCGGCCGACAGAAATTGTCGCCCCTCCCCTCTCGGGGGCTGAGACCACGCAGCCCCCTCCCCCACCGCTGCCCGAGCCCCAGGCCCCCTGTCCGCTGTCCCCTGGCCGGGGAAGGGGCTCTGAAGGCGGTGCGGCCTGAGGCACGGCGGAGGAGGGGGAAAGGGAAGAATTCGGGCGGCCGACGCCGGACCCTTCCCAGCCGGCCACCCAGGGCCAACTGCTGGCCGACCTCCCGCCCCCTCCTTCGGGCCACCCCGCGACCCCGGGGGACCGGCCCCGGGCGCCGCTCCCCTTCCCCCGCCCTAGCCCCAGCCGGGGACTCACAGCTGCTGCCGGTTCCTGCTTGTAATCGCAGCTTACCCCCTCCGCCTGCTCCCTCCCCAGCCGGGCACCGGTGCCCCCACCCCCCTGGCACCGCGCTCTGCTCTCGCCCTGTCGCCGCCGCCGGGTCTCTCCCCACCCCCC